>CABFWO010004354.1:0-12592 GCA_902155825.1 Timema genevievae | reverse complement strand
GGGGGGGGGGGGAGGGGCCTTATATAATTATTATACCACAGTGAGTCACGGGCAACGCCGTGCGGGATTGCTAGTAATTAATAATTAGCGATCGCCTATTAGAATGACTCCCACTCACTCTCGGAACAACATGTATGATGTTAAGTATAATACGTCTACCCGCCATCGTAGCGTTACAATCAAATTGCTCGAAACAGTCCGTCACCCCGAATAAACTTTCCTTACGCCGGGTTAAAATGTGGAAGGTCTCACCCCTGACCTGCCCGTCAAATGGGGTGAGTGACCCTGCTCCTCCTATCAGGTCCCTTTCGGCGACAACTTGCGTTGATTGCTTCGACAACAGATTTGCATCGTAATGAATCATTTGCAACAAACGTTGTGTGCAATTAAAATGACGTCGACTAAAAAAACCAAAAAGGCCGAGACCAGGGTCTAAACGTGGGTTCTTAAGGTGGGGGTAGGGGATGCCAGAAAAGGTTTTTTTTATAGTTTTAATAGCAAAACATTTTTTAGACAAATATAAATCAAATATTGCTTCAGTAAAAATTTAGGTAGAGTTTAATTTTCTTGACACGGTGATATAAACAGTTGTTGAATGAAGATTGAAAGTTGTCATTAAATTCCAGGACACCCTTGACAGATATTCAACGACTGTTGATATCACCGTATGAGGAAAATTAAACTTTTTGACTCCATTGGAGCAACATTTGATTTATTTCAAGCAAAAAAAAAGTTTTTGTATAAAAACTGCAAAAACATTGACCTTTTAAGTCGACCCTGGGACGTTTGCTGGGTGAATGGAGTAGCTCAGCAGCGTCAGTGCCGGTCCCAAGCCCGGATAAAAATATTAGATAGCTCAAAGAAACAAGGACTTGCCTCGGAACCGGACCGGCGAAAGACCTCCATGGAGGGGAAGACCTTGAAGACCGAGGCGAAGATGGAAGGACGGTCTTTAGAGCCCTTGGAATGGAAAAAGGCCAAAGATGACACCTTTCCTCACTTCCCCCACGCCTTAAGACCGCATCAGGCGTGTACTTGCCGAGTGAGAATCCCACAACTTTCACCGGTGGTGGTTGTATATTATCCAGCGGGGTGGGAAAATATACGACTACGGTCTATCCGAGTGTAAACCAGGTCCAGGTGCGTCCGTCGCGACAAAGTGGAACTTGGCTGAGGAAATATACGGCAATAACGTCCAGAGTCGTGGACTGGTCCACGAACTACAACCGATCGATAGATTCAGGATGAATCACGCTCGTGCAGTTGCCTACATGAGAAACCATCTTAAATACCGGTGTACGTTTGTCCGTGTCGCGTCTTATCAGCTCATCTATACATTATTCTGTGTTAAAAGTAAAAAGTAAGCCGGGGCCACCTCATACCGGGAGCTCCTCATATTCTGAAAAGCAAGCTCACACTTTTCGGCATAGGAGTCTCCACATTCCCCCACCAACGGGTTAACGTCCCAAACCGTCAACAAGGGATGATTTAACTCTCTGCCCGGCATCAAATAAGCAGACGTCTCTGTAAACTCGTGTATGTCTGAATTAAAACCTAAGATTCAGAAACTTTAAATCGTCATCCCATAAAGTCTGGGTGTAACATGATAAATTGCGAGAGCCATCTTAAGATTTAGGTTAGATTTTTCCACCTGATTCGGAGCAGAGTTATAAGCGCTGGTAGTGGCATATTTAATTATGATATTTCTTAAATACTTTCCAAAAACCGGCGCGGAAAGATACGAGCCGATGTGATACGACATATTTTGCACTTATTACTCTACAATTGACTGGAGGTAGGAGTTTAAATCTAGGTCGGGCGTATTGAAGCGGTTTTTTTCCCATAAATGATTTCCCACTCTCCCCGAACGCAAAACATGGGTACAATTCCTCTAAACCCCCATTTTCATCATCCTTAACCCATTGTACCGTGGGCACATAGTTCGACGGTCGTTCTCGGAAACTTCCTCGCCGCTGTTGTGTGCTGTCGGCTTTATCGTAATCGAGGGAGTGGATAGTCTGCCTCATGCCATCAAACTGGAAGGTTGTGTATGCGCTGAAGTAAGCGACTATACCTCTACTGACAAACCAGGGTGAAAGGAACGAACTACAACCATAAGCCTTTGTCTCTGTGGTCATATTATTTTTAGGGGCTCAGCATGAACTTAGTGCAAAGAAAATATGAGCAGATGCACACCACTACCTAGCCATACTTTACCTTGCTGGCCATCTGAACCGCAGTCTTTGTTCTTCTAGCCTCTTCCCTGTCGACAGCCCTGGTCTCAACTACATCCAGTTATCTTAGGTCACTCCTTACTCCATCTGAACTGCAGATTTGTTCTTCTAGCCTCTTCCCTGTCGACAGCCCTTGTCTCAACTACATCCAGTTATCTTAGGTCACTCCATCACTCCATCCCTCCATCCCTCCTTCGGTCTTCCCAATGTTCTTCTTCCCTTTGGTTTACCTAGGTACACATGTCTCACAACTCCCTTCTCACTTTTCAATACATGCCCCAATCACTCCATTCTTTTAATTTTTTTTATTATTATTGTTGTAATGTCTACTTTACTAAAAAGATCATGTAACTCAACATTTTTCCTACAGTAGTCCCATGACTTCTTTGGTGCTGACTGACAGGCTCACATCTGACAGCTGGCGCCTTTGAAAAGCTACCAGACCAAACTATGTATCCCTACGCCGAACCATATGTCTACAAAAAACATGTGTTTAGCAGCTGTCACTTCTGACAGTCAATAATTTAGGTATATACCAAAATGTTGACTGTCAGAAGTCAGCTGTGAACTGTCAGTCAGCACCAAATAAGCCATGGGGCTACTGTAGTTATGAATTCCCCATGTTCTTGGATTGGTCCAAAAATATTCCTTATCACTTTATTTTCAAACGCTAATAGCTTCTTCTCCGTCTTTTTGATTAACGTCCACAATTCAGATTCATGCAGTAGCACTGGTTTAAATAATATACTATTAATTTTGTTCATCTAGACATTGAATTAGATGAGGCGAGTCTGACGCCTTAATCTGCGTGCCATGGAAGCGGTATTCCGACCATTACGTGCTATGAGTAGGTTAGCCGTCTACTACTCGTATCATTCCAGGACAGAAAAAAAAATAATATTTCAACAGAAGTATAGTTGGAACATAGTTTATTTTCGTTATATTAATTTATAGTAATAAATAAATAATCGCATCAGATATTGACATTTTTGACAAGATAAAAAGTTTCAAATACTTCGTCATTTAAATTTACACTGACTTGACCTTGGTGTATGTTTTGGTTGGATCGTAAATAACTAAATAAATCGAGGACGGGGAGATCGAGGTTCGAATCTCGGTCGGGTGAACTGGGGGTGGTTTTTCCTAAATGGTTTTCCACTCTCCCTCCACTAACCTTCCCAATTCCTAATCCATTAGTGTAATTAGTACTTAGGCGTATAACCCGAACGGGTAGTAAGACGCGGTGCTAAAAAAAACAAAAAAAACTAAATAAATTAGTTTTATGTTTCATGTTCCTGTAACAAATAACTATTAATAACTGAATCTATAGACAAGCTTTATTTGTTATTCAAATAAAATTTGTTAATCGTTGTTAATATTGATATTTTGATTGAATGATAATTTTATCCGTAGGAAAGCACGCAACAGATATGAAACTCTTACGTTTATATTTGAAACCATTGCTGCCGCCAGATGTAGCTTCCCTAGCTAGTTTGTTAAAATCAAAAAGAGATAGATAGTGCCATAGTTCAAACCGAATGGAACGATGCTTAAAATATGCGCAGGCATGTCAAAAAATTAAAATTAAACTTGCATATTGAAAATTGGTATTTTTTAAAATACTGGACACTGTGGCTAAACCAGAGACGAATGGAAACCCTAGTTTTTCTTTAAAGACCACGTCTTACTAACCGTTCGGCGTATACACCTACGTACTAATTACAGTAATGGTTTTAGGGATGAGGAAAGTTATATTTATGGAAACTGCAACCGTATTTACGTGGAGGGAGAATGGAAAACCATTTAGGGAAAACCACCTTCAGTACACCCGACCAAGATTCGAACCTCATCTCCCCATCAACGGCCTTAGATCATGCGGCCACCGAACTGGGTGGAAAGCCTAGCTGTGCATGATGCTTAACTCAACATAAGGATTGTAAATTATTGATAGCACTATCGATAGTAGCCACACTGCTATCAATAGTGTCACTTTTGAGTTTGGGCGCCTAATTCTCAGGCCGAAATGTTAGGAAAAGGGTAGTTGATAAATAAAAATGTTCTTTTAAAGCTATGCCAATTTAAAAAAACATCTTTTGTAAATATTGGCTAAGTTACACAAATTCAATATCAGTATAATTATATTTCTAATTCTGTTTTTCCTTTTTTTTTTCAGGCCATTTATGACTATAGGACTCTGCCATTAAAGAATCGAAATAACTTCGTTTCATTCTAATCGATTATTTTTTTAATTAATTCTATATTGTATTCTAAATTTTAATAACTCTGCCACTATCGATAGAGCTGCTAAAATCAACATTTTTTTTTGTGGTGGGGGGGGGGGAAAAAGTGCGGGAAATAGTAGCGAATGGCAGGCAGCGCATTCTAGCGTCTTGGCGCGCAGTATTCCTTTTGAGACAAAGAAAAGGGTGTCTCAACCATGCGAGGAACGTCAGTCAACCCTGCCCCTGACGAAACCACCCGGGGTGCGGCGTTCTTTAGTAGCTCACACTCTCTCTTCCCCCACCCCCCTCCACCCTTTAGTACGGAGGGTCTGTCACTCCCAAGGGGTTCTTAGTCCCTCTTTCTACCGCTATGAGAGCGGCGCTCAAGGTGCACAGTAAGGTATGTGTCTAAACTAGAAATATTCAGGAGTGGTTGTCGTGGGAAGGGAAGCCCCAAAGCGCGACATACCTTCCTTAAGGTGCGATGTGATGGAACACGAGTAAAGGTCCGTATTTTTAAAAAATACATTTGATAACAAAAACTACTTTTTTCTTTTTTGAACAAAATGAATCAAATATTTCTTCACTACAAAAAATTAGTATCGCTTTCAACACGTGGTAATCGCATCGGTTCTTAACTAAGATGTTATGAGCATCGCGGAGTTTGAAAAGGGGACTTCTTTTTCTACCCACTTCGGTGGCCGCGTGTGGTCTGACGCGCTACTCTCGCAACAGACTAGACTGCCTATGACGGGGAGATCGAGGTTCGAATCTCTGTCGGGTGTACTGGAGGTGGGTTTTTTATTAAATTGTTTTATACTCTCCCTCCACGCAATCGCGGGTACACTTCCTCTAAATAAACACTCAATAAATAAATGTGGGGATGGAAGAAAGAAGAGAGGATGCAGAGGACAGATCAGGTAACCGATTGAAGAAATTCTTAAATGTCTTATTGAGTGACGTCATAAAAGGCAAAATGGAAGTTAAAAAAGGGACCAAGAAGACGAAGAATTTAACTGAAGGATTACCCCCCCAAAAAAAGGAAAGTAGATTAGGTTTGAGGATCTAAGAGAGGAAGCTGTTGATAGGACATGCTAGGGGACTCAATGTGGACAAGGCAACGGACAAGACAGAACATCTAATAATAGTAATAATAATAGAGAAGGAACTAGTTAATTTCAGGATAAAGTGTTTTTTAATAACTCTCCAATCCATGTCTCTCCTCATTTAAGAGATTATAAATAAAATAATGTAGATGATTTTATTAATAATAATTATTAATGCCATGCAATTATAATACCAAACCGATTAAAGCATGATTATATTATAGACATTATTTTGTCAGTTATGTTTTGAAACGATCATCGGGAACATGAGATCCGTCTTCCGAAGATTCTCATGTCACTTCATATCTCTAGTGTGTCACCCAATTAAAAATAATAATTAACTATAATACTTTGTTCAATATTTCTCCTTCTTTTCTCCATGCGATACGTTTCACTGACCATCCAGAACTATGCGACTAAGGGCCGATCTTATGATTACCGTATAAATATTGCTATTGGGAGCTTAAAGTTAGCTACCAGATAAGGTATTCAGCCACTTTAATATTTTACGCGTATTAGGAACGGAATTTATCTGCTGGATAGTTATCTTTAGGATAAATATATTTTTATGCATAAAACGCAAGGTTGGTACTGTTTTTACTGGTGCGCGCATGCGTACAACCTGGCTAGTGGCTACAACGCTTAACATTTATTAAATAATAGCGACTAAACAAGTGCGAATCAACAGATGGCGTCACGTGGGCATAGAAGCTAGGTTGTATTGCAAGTATTAATTTCGGTGTCTGTCAAAAATGTGGGCAATAGTTTGGTACAAGGTTTACAAAATGTAATTTATTGTACTCAAATTTAAATAATTTGTTCTTATATGACTATAACTCTACAAATAGCTTGTAAGTTTTTATAAAAGTGTGAATTAAATGTTCTAACTTTATAAACGTATAACCCGAAGGGATAGTAAGACGCGGTGCTAAGTATGATTATTCTAACTTTATATATAGTTAGAGCCTAAGCCTGTGCCAACTTAACACATGAACCAAGAATTTAACTTAAAAACAGATTCAGATAGGCTAAACATCATGAAAAACAACGCGTCACTATGACAACGCCCAATTTAACTTTCAGATAAAAGTTATCAGGTACTTAAACCTCCTTATAGAAATGTGATGTATATAAACATTTTATCTGGCAGATAAACGATATCTGGCAGTCACAGGAAGCACTTTTAAACTATCAACCAGATAAAAATATTTATCGGCCAGATTAATATTTAACCAGGAGTCATAAGACTGGCCCTTAGTCAGTAAAGTAAAGGGTAGATGATTAATAAGATATATAAAATAATTACATCAAACCAATGAAATCATATATTATAGACAGTGTTGTGTTATTCAAATTTCGAATTGAACAGCGGGAACCTGATGTCCGTCTTCTGAAGATTCTCTTGTATCCATTGGTACGCCTTCTCTTGCAGATCCGGAGTGAACTCTTCAGACCAACCCCCTGATTTACCTGTGGTAATATTGAAACAAATTTACAAATAAATCTTAAAAATTATCCATCTATTATTTTATAAACTCAATAAACACATAAATATTAAAAATTACAGATCTTCAAATAATTAGTATTATAGAAAACAAATTAGTCCTAGAATTATTATTTTTTAGTTCTTTCACTTGTCTTTAGGCACTTAACCTTGAGGAATTTCGTCTCTCTGTCCAGATATTTGTCATGTGACAGCTGTCAAATTCCTTAACCAATTTTGATTACATTTGTCAGTGACATTCTTTGAAACGAGGCCAAACGACGTATTTATATAGCGTTTCGATCTGATTATCCGGTTCAAGATGGTGGCCACTCAAATACCCGTTTGTCTGTTTGCTCTGTGATAACTTCCCAGTTTTTTCTCATACCTTTGGGATAGCAACTACTTAACCTGTCTGTTGTAAAGGTAAATGATTAAATAAGTGTCAATCATCAAGAAATGCACCAGAACTAGCTCCAAGAAGATGGAAAACCACTTGCAGGGAAAACACTCTAAGTGCACCAGAACGGGATTAGAACTCCAAACTCCCGGATTAGAGTCTAGTGTGCTAGCGGGGCAGTTCCTCAAAACAAGACAATTTTTTCCTGATTGTTTATTTTGACAATATTTATGATTTATTCTCCTTTTTCTTCACGTCTGACTCCTCAAACCCATATTTACACTAACAAGATAAAAAGTTATTTAGAGGAAATGGATATAAATTTGCGTGTGGATATATCTATGTGAAACAATCTTAGGGGGTATTTGTTAATCACGGCTATAGCCGCATCTGAATAGCATGAGGGTGTCATTTTATAGTTAAAGAATGTTTAGAAGAATTAAACGATTCAGACGTATAGCCCACCTTCCAGACTGATATTATTATCCCACTTCCCCCGTTTACGTCAAACCAGACAAGACAAGACTGATGCCTTTGTGCACGTAACACCCTTCCTGCCCCCTACCCTCTCAACAACCTACTGTACGGAACTTTAGTTCTTAGATGTTGAATATTTTTAACGTTATATTTCTGTATGGTATAATTTTGTTAGGGGGGGAAGAAAAGAAGACATTTCAGAGTCTTTCCTGTTAAGTCAGTGTATATCTTACACAGGTGTACTATTGACTCGAATGTTTCACCTTTCCTAATGAACCCCTGCTCTCCGGGCCTAATCATGTCCAATTCCCGTAATGCCGTGACCTTGAAGGAAGAGTTGTTCCTGAAAGTGTCGATGTGCAGGTGAGCAGCCAACTGGGTCACTTGCTCCTCCGTAACAGACTTGTTCAGAAACTGCGCCACTCCTCGGATGGTGGATGGAATATTCTGCGGGTTACATAAAACAGGGGTAAAAACTACTCGCAAAGAAATACTAAGCGTTAACAACGGAGAGATGAGTAAATATACCAAAACAAGAATTAAATATTTTGTTGGTTGTTTTCACCACCCATCCATCTTTTCCTCACATTTACACTAGCGGGATAGATAGTAGTAGGGTATGATTTATAGGAAATGAACCCGCACTTACGTTGTTTCTAGAGCAAAACTATTTTCGGATTAACCCTTTATGCCCACCCAACCAGTATTTGAATACCGACCAAAATACCAGACAAGCCGTGCCACCGTAACATTTCGAACTAAGATCTCCTTTGTCAGAAATAAAAGTGAAGGTTCAAGAATAATGTTTTTAATAATTAAAACACCCTGCAATTACACAAATTTTAATTTAAACACTAAGATAGTTTGTGTGTGTGTGTTAATATTTTTATAAATTGACTAAAACTCCAGTAATTTATTTTAATACTAAAATTAAATAGAAACACCCATAAAAGCCTAAAGCTAGGAAAATCCTTCCAGTCATACTTTTATCTATATATTATAAAACCAGATATGTTTAAAATATATATATAATAGAGAGTATATATAAAAGAGTCAATCAATTATATTAGGGTGGAAAAAATGTTATTGTGAGACTGGAATTTATGATGATGATGATGATGATGATGATGTGGACCCGTATATGCCCTATTTTTGGGCAGTAATTATAACAATACCTGGTTTTATGATCATGACGATCTGATTTTATGTTTCTCGCTGTAGGATTACTGATTGGTTAATCGTCAAAATTAATAGAGTTTTAACATTTTACACGATTTATTTTATTTATTTCACTTCCATTATTATAAAATTGACATCGATACAATTTCTGTTCATTTACGAACCTATGCGGAAAGCCTGATCTAGTTCTGTTACAGACTGAGTTTTTCTCTCTGAAATCACTAAGTTTCATGTGATATTATTAGTTTTCCTCTGGAGATTACTTTATTAAGTGATATCACTTTGTTACTGTCTAAATTTATACGCACAAGCTGCTTGTATATGACCTACCCCCCTGATTCTTGGACCCCTTGTAACCAGTGTTAAAACCTACTAATGGGAGAGCTTCTGGCAACCTGATGTTGCGAAAACTATCTTCCCATTGGTTGAAAGGGAGTCAACTCATCCATCACCTGATTTTCAAGTATAAAAAAGTTTTTTTTTAAAGAAAGAAAGTTTTTAAACGTATAGTATTGAAATTACTTCTGGAAACGCGTGTTTCTTCATGGATGAAGTATTCAAAGAATACTTTACATACAGTTCTTTAAAGAAAAGCACATTATATCCATGACTTTTTGAATATATGATAGGGATCCAAAAGAGTATCATTACAATGTGAGTATGGAAAAGTGGATGTACGAGGAAGAGTTAATTATGTAAATTGATAGGGGGTACTGTCCCTTATTTAGATTTTATAGTCAGGGGAAGGAGTACTCAGGCCACAAGGAATAGGGGAGGAAGAATATAATAAAGAAAAAAGAAATTTTAGCATGATATATGCTCATACATTGTATATATTATATAGAACGGAGGGAGCGCTCAGGTCCAATGAATTGAGGTATAATAGTTACAATCCTGGATATTCGAGATGCAACTCGCACAATCAGAGAGTTCTAAATACAATTATAAGTCTAAAGCTTGATTCACACGTTCGCTGAAAATAGAAAGCAGAATATGTTTGAGTATCGCAGCAATTCCAACGGTGTAAGTTAACCCATAATGCATTGCAGCGCTAACTTGAAGCAGCTGATTATCTCACATGTTATCCCGCATACTTTATTTTCTAGTAGATAGACATATATTTTAGATCTTTCTAGAGATGGATGGTTTAAATGAAACACAAGCTTTACATTAACGGGTTGTTTAAAATCTCCCCACAACGGCCAACGAAGCTGTCTGCTTGCCGTCAACTCTACAGTTCATGCGTTGTCATATGTCCATTCGCACTGATTTGAAATTTGATCAATTCTCCCGTGCTGAAGATCTCAGGCAGGGTGGATGAAGTAGGGATGAGTTGAACTTTAGCGGAACAGATTGCACCGATAAGGAGGAAATCATATGATTGGCTTAGAGCTCGTCACGTGACTACTTTTCTGTTTTGCATTTTGTTTTTCGACGAACGTGTGAATCCACAGTAACGGTAGAAGGTGTGGCAGGGTATTATGGGAAATAACAGGGTGTGAAACATTTTAGAAGCTTTACATGTTGTCCAGACCCATTATGAGAGGATTATTACGACTAGAAATATTTCGAGAGTTTTACCAGTTTTCTATAAAGTAAACTATTAGTGATTCCTCTCCTGATGCGTCTACAAACATCTGTTCATGCGGCTAAAACAAATCAATGTTTACTTCACCTTGATTATGTCTTCGTAAAAGAGGAAAAGCAGGTTCGGATTCTGTCTTAGTCCCCAGGCCTCGGTCACGTGAGACCAGAATGGAGCCCATGGTACTGCCAAAACAAAGATACAATCTGCACGTTATGCTAAACTTAAAAAATACAAATATATATATATGCATACTTAAAGACATAAGAGTAAAGGTTTTTTTACAATCCTAGTAATATTATTGCATTGATGGGCATGTTAAACTCAGCTGCACTTCAGAGCATTTGGTAGTATCGTGCCTGACTCTGTATGTTACTTGCAGTGATGCATCTGGCGGCTCGGCTGGAGGGGTGGTGAGGTTCAGGCATGCCTTCCTCCCCTCTCAATCCCAGCCTACACTTACAGCTGGCCTTGCATGTGGACTAGAAAACGCCACACATAGCCGCAAGATAGAGACATACTCAGTCTGGGTGCGCCACTCTTACAGTTATTTTTCGAGTAGAGTTTGCGTGGCGTTATCTTTGTTTTATTTACTAAACTAATATTTTCATTCAACCATTTGTAAATTAACACTATAGTAGTAAAAAATTATTTTATATAGAAGAGTGATATATGCCTATTGAGAGCTAGAGTTGTGTTATGTATTGTGTTAGAGAGAGAAAGTGTATGGGCCTTAATTAAACTTTGTAGTCTTCGTATTCCGGGGGTTTTCCAACCTTCTAACCCTGCGATTACGAGGTGTTTACTTTCAAAATTGAACTAAAAAACATACATAAAATGTCACATTTTTCAACATAAAATTTTGTTAGTGAGGATGGATTAAGTACGAAGTTGTTTTTTGAGTTGTATGTACAGTTGTTTGCCTAACTCGTAAGGGAAAGGTATGATTATGTGTGTATGTATGTATGTATGTATGTATGTATGTATTTATGTATGCATGCATGTTATTAATCTGAGAAACACATCAATATTTATGATAGATCTCCCCGCACTGGTGGGCACGCGGTCTTAACGTCAAGTCCATATAACATGGTTTAAGAAGACAGGTCTCAAATCCCAGGTGAGTGTGCTGAAGGTTTTTTACTATACAAATTTTTTACCACTCTCTTACCTGACGAATGCGTGTACATTTAGCCTACTCGATACTCAAACTTTCTCATCCTTACTGCAAGAGTGTAATTAATAAATACATATGCATCCAACCCGGATGAACAGTGGGGAGAAATTAAAGTAGACAAACACCTTAATTCACTTGACAGCTTGTTTGTCATCTAAGCTAAGGGTCCTGAGTTCTATTCACAGTAGAGCTGAAAAATGTATCATTGGTTAACTGTGGATTTCACCTTTCACAGTGATGAATTAACTGCCAGGGAGTTGGGTTTAGTGTCTGTTAAAGATTTAAGCTAGTTCATAATTCATGTGCTGAAAATAATGAGTTGAGCTTAATTAATAATAATATACGTAAAAACATTTCCTTTAAATTCAAAACCTCAATTTAAAAAAAATTATATCCACTCTTCGATCAAAATACTCACTTAAATTTCTTTGGAAATAGTCCCAGTACCGGTGGAAGTCATTTTGGAAACCCATAATGCGAAGGAGGCGGTTTAAATGGTAGAATGACACGGCGACATCCATTGGGTTCCGAGCGACGTAGATCACCTTAAACAGGAAATATAATTTGGTGAACCATTACAAACATAGCTAAATGTTACTCGCTGGGGATATATATATATATATAACTAGTGGACCCGACAGACGTTGTCCTGCCCGAACGTTGGCATTTCGTTTGGGTGGCATAGTTGATTTCGATAATAAAACAAATACTATGTGATCATCACAATTA
>CABFWO010004353.1:0-66821 GCA_902155825.1 Timema genevievae | reverse complement strand
ATTTTATTTTTATTATGTTAACATAGTGTGAATATTGTATCTTGCCTCAATAAGATGTTTATATTATCTAAAAGTTTTACTATATTTTTTGGGGGGTAAAAATTATACTTCTTACCTCCCTCAATTTTTTGGGGGGGTAAAATTTACCCCCGTAACCCCTAGTTCCTGCGCCACTGGATATGGCCCCTTTACTTTCAACCATTTCAGGGGTATTCACTTTTCCTATGCTTATTTTTACTAATCACCTACATTAATTTGTTTGCTATGGATTGCAAATGTCATGATTTATCATCTCAAAGGACATTTGAACAAATGTTTATGCTTCATTTTTATAAACATTCACCAGTTTCTCATTTAAAAGTATCTTCTCACTGTCATAAGTATACAGTATCCTAATTTAAATGGTTATTTGCAATAACCCTATTGTGCTAGAGCTATTTATTAATCTAGATCTATAATTTAATATTTCATTGTCATTACATTGAAATAGTTAATGACCTAATTATAAGTAATGTATGGGTTTATATTGTAGTTTTGAAGATTTGTACGCTGTAAGTACAGGGTGATTTATATAAAATTGATGCTTTTCATTAGAAGACATAGTAATGCTTCGTTTTCCTTTCAAATTACATGGGAGCTCTGGAAATATTATTTATTTGCTACAAGATGGCGCAGCGTAGACGTTAAGGATTTCTCATCTGTTTCGCCAGTGTTGTCTTACTCTTAGTCTAAGTCATTATCGTTGTGAAGATGCATTACACACAACAGCAGTGGCTGTTTCTCGTAAAAACCTACTTAATAACAAACTCGATCACAGCGACACAAAGAACATACCAGAGAGAATTGTGTGTTTGCGATCCTCTGGAAAGTAACACAATAATGGTGTTGGTACACAAGTTGGAAACAACTGGAACTCTTGTGAGTGAAACTGACCAGCATCGTTCGTCTGCACTGATAGAGGTTTCTGTGGACGTTCAGGCGCAACTGCTGCAGTCACCACTTTAGTCATCAAGGAATCTGTCGCAGGAGGCAGGGTACTCGTACTTTGTATGTCAGAGAGCTGTGAAGAAGAGTAAGCTGAAGGAGTATAGGATGACGGCTGTTTATCAACTTCTGGAGCCAGATGAGTCAAATATTGTCATTGGTTACAGGTGTTTATTGTTTAAAATCCTTGCATACTGTCCATTATATGGTTCACAGATGAGGCATGGTTCCTCCTCTGTGGATACGTGAACTCACATAAAACACACATCTAGGCCGCACAACATCCGCACACCAGTCATGAAGCATCCATGCACCCAGTGAAAGTCGGAGTTTGGACTGTGAACACCGCACATTATAAACACATGTGCATGGAATTCATTGAGCAAGTGGATGATATTGATCTGCGTCAGGGGTATTTTCAACAGGACGGTGCCACTTGTCATACCTCACATGAGTCCATGGTGCTGATCTAAAGTTTCGTTGACAACCAGATTATCTCCAGGAATTTGTGGCCACCGAGATCACTGTATTTGACCACACCATACTTTTTTTTTGTAGGGTTATTTGAAGGAAAGAGTTCACGCTACACACCATCGAACATTGGACAATTCGAAAGAGAACGTTCCACATGAAATCAACGATATTGACAACACAATTCTCCAACAAATGGCCAGGAATATGGAACGTGTTCAGTTGTGCCTTGATGTGGAGGGAGGACATTTTCAGCATTTAATGTGAAGGACACGTAATCTCCCAGAAATACTGTACATTTAAGATGCATTACATTGATATCTGCACCATTCATGTTAAAATAAATACATTAAATGAATAAAATTTATAAGTATTACCGTACCATGTATAATATCCACCAAATTTCAGAATAATCACCTTTTTTGGGCTCTTAATCTTTTGAATTAGTATTTCATTTTTTTTAAGCTATTGGTGTCAGGATCAAGTTCTTCATCAATTTTATTCTATTTTTATCTTGAGTGTGGGTCTATTTTAAGCTTGTCAGGGGTCTATAAAAGAGTAAGGGAAATTTCACGCACAATTGCCAGCCAAAGATCTTGGCTTCCTGAAGAAAGAAGTAAGAGGCTTAGCATAGGGATATGCTCTCTCCATCAACACTTTTGTGCCGGATTGATGTGTGTCGGCTTAGCTCCAATTATTGTTCTTAGTTTGTAAGCACAATGGGCAGGCTGCAAATGGTTGCCCTTCTAATTAATATGTAAGAAGGAATCTTTATTCATTTTTGTTAGCTACCATATGCTATGTATTCTTTTGTTAATTTAAATCTCAAATAACCATTCAGAATACTATGCAAAAATTGATGTCAATTCAACCCTATCTTCAAATTCCTTTCATTATAACGTAACTAATTCAATTTTTCTTCACCCCCACCATGTGAAAACACCCTAATGACTGAGATGAAGGCGCTCTACCAAAAATGATGGATTTCCATCGACTAATTAACAAACATTTTATGCACAACAGACTTAAAATGACCCAACATGTGCTAGAACAATGCTACTCAAATGGGGGTCCACGGGCTGGGGAGCACTGGTCTGTGGCCAGCAACTAAGATAATTTTTTTGATTACATGTTAAATCAATTGAAAAGATCTATGTCAAATTACGAACAGTTTAAAAACACAACAGGTTCTGTTTGAATAACAATCATTCATTCCAAATACAGAGCATTGAATTGTTTCTGATTCTTCCGACTTAGGTGGTGAGCTGGTGGAACCATTGAAACCCGAAGAAAAAATAACATCATCATCATCATCATCATCATCATCCAAAAGAAGTCGCTCTTACTTAACTTGTAAATATTATGATCCCTCTTATATTCATTTCTGTTTTATTGGCACAGATGATTTTGGAGATGGTTCACCAAAACCTCAATGCGTTATTTGTGGATACATTTTGTCTAACATTGCGATGAAGCCCTTGGAGTTGTTCAAGTTCCACTCTCAAATGATACCATAGCTTGAAGAATTCATGATCTTGCTGATGATATGGAAGAACAGCTCATAGAACAGGTTAAATTTGTAAAAGTACTTTTCTTTGCAGCGTGATGAATCCAAGGATGTGGCTAATATGGCAATTTTGGTGATATATGTGCATTATGAGTATGAAGTTGATTTGAAGGAAGATTTTTTTTTCCACTTCACTGTCAACAAACACAACTGGCACTGAACTTTTTAGGGTGTTAAGCGACTACAGTGTCAGTAAATGTGGATTTGATTTTAAGTTTTGTGTAGGCGTATATACTGATGGCGCACTAACATTGACAGGGAGACAATTTGAAGTGAGTGCCCAGATTAAGGCGTTGGCACCTCAATGGAAATCTACCTACTGTTTTACTCAGAAAGAAAGTCTCGCCACAAAGAAAATGATGACAGAACTGAACAACCTGCTCAGGGAAGTGGCGACAGCTATAAACCATTTAAAAAGCAAACGCTTTAAACTCGAGATTGTTTGCGGCACCATGCCAAGATATGGGGGCTGACTATAAACAGCTACTGTTGCATGCCGATGTTCATTGATTGTCAAGACGTAATGAGCTGAGGAGTGAGCTTGCTGAATTTCTACAAGTAAAAAACCTTCTTTGTCAGAAATAACTGTTTCAAAACAATGATTGGAAAGCTATTTGACCTATTTGACAGATATCTGTTCCAATTAAATGAACCTAACACTTCCATGCAAGGAAGAATGTCCTCTTGTTTTACAGTGACTGACAAAATAGAAGGGTTGAAATGAAAGCTGAAATCATGGAAGACTACCGTTCCAAGGGATTACTTTGACATGTTTCTCCATTTGGCTGAACTATTAGCGAAGGAGGTGAGGATTGTGACAGAACATCTTTGCACAATGTCATTTTTCATCATTTGACAAACTTAGCAGAGCGGTTTGATTTCTACTTCCCAGAAGAGGAGGATCCACGGAGAGGGAGTGGATTGATCCAAAATCCATTGATGACATGGAATGATGAGATGCCTGTTAACATAGAGGCTCACTTGATTGACCTAGCTGCTAATGAAGAATTGAAAAATTATTTCCAAAGTGCAACTTCACTTGCTTCCCTCTTGATAAAAGTGAAAACAGAATTCCCAGATCTTTGTGGAATTGCAATGAAAACTGTTTTACCATTTGCCTCAACCTTAATTTGTGAGGCTGTTTTCTCTACTATTAGTGTAATTAGGACAAAACATCATAATAGTGTGGATATTCCTGTGCTTCCATAAACAAATAATACTTTTAATACCTAAAGCGTATAACCCGAACGGGTTGTAAGACACAGTGCTAAATGTATATTTTTAATACCTACCACACAAGGTATTAACTTTCCATCAAGCCAGTCCCTGGGTGCCACTGAAAAAATATACCAGTCCGCCACACGGTAAAATTTGAGTAGCACTCTGCTAGAAGAGACAAGATGACTAGTTATAAAGTGGTTAAGGTGGCTCTGGATATGAGATAAACCATAATGGATCCATTGTAGAGGATTGATACAAACGTCCAAATATCCCAGGTTCAATTCCTGTGTCCATTTTTTAATTTTTCACTTAAGATTATGATTCTTTTAACAGGATTGTTTCTGTGGGTGGACAACCATCACATATCAGTTTATGATAACCATGAATTTAAAAATAGTAAGTATAGAGAAGAGTAAACAGGGAGCTAACCTTCACCAGACAAATGTGCTAGAATATATAATCTCGTGTTAATGCTAGCATATATTTAGTTTATAAAGCACAACATTCAGACCCCTGGTCCTAGACATTCGGGTTGACTTTGGTGGTTGTAGGGTAAGTTGATCGCTTTAGGACTTTACATTTGTGGGTTCAAACCCAACCGGGGTTAAGGGGTTTAGTTCTAGACATCCGGGTTGACTTTGGTGGTCTTAGGGTAAATTGATCGCTTTAGGACTTTACGTTTGTGGGTTCAAACCCAACTGGGGTTAAGGGGTTTTCCTTGAGCAATAAAAATAATTAGCTCAACTGCATTCAGAGGGGAAGTAAAGCCGTCGGTCCCATGTTTATTTTGGCATGTAAAGGAACCCTGAAATGTATGTGAAAATACCTTTATCAGCAAGATTGGTGGGCCCTTTCTTTATTAGAAATTCTCGTTTGCTGATATAATCAGTCAGTTCAGAATATGTATGTTAAATACATCAAAATAAATCAAAATAATGGACATCCAGCAACTAATGACACAATGGTATGTTTCAGGGTGCAGCCCCACTTGAAGAAGTGTTTTGAAGGTATCGCCAAATTGAACTTTACAGAGGATCTGGATGTGACTGCTCTCAGGTCTACAGAAGGTGAGGAGGTGCAGTTGGTGGATATAATCTCCACAGCCCTGGCCAGGGGGCAGGTGGAGAAATGGCTGCTGGAACTCGAGATAGACATGAAGAAGAGTGTGCACAAGGTACTAGTAGCGATATTCATGTATCAAGGTGTCGAGCGACAACAGGGAAATGTCCTGGAATTTGCTTGCTCAGGGAAAAGTCGTGGAAAAGTAAGGACATTTGATCAATTTTCCGGAATGTTGACATATTTACTAAAAACAAATGCATCTTTTATTTACAATGGTCACAATGAAATTTTTCTTCTGACGTAACACTCATCGCAAATCTCTTTTAACAAAGTTGATCATACTACGCTCAGTTCTCAAAATCTTCACGTGATTTTCATGTCGTATTTCCACCTTTCTATCGCATGCCATTAGCAAAATTTGAGTCATGGCTATGCACATACATGTCTTAGGAAGAAGAACCTAAAACAGAATGTATCTCACAACAATTTAAACTGTATTGTTATAAGGCGATCTTTAAATGGCTCAATATAATCCCAACAAAATCTAACTTGGATCTCACTACTCCATAGCCCTTTTAATTTAGGTTGAAATCCTTCATAGAGTGACACAATTTCAGATTGCGGATGTGTTTAAAATAATATTACATTAAGTTGTGATCTTAATAACACAATATTTTTAATATACTTACTATTTATATAAATAGTGACTGTAAAAACCTGAAAAGGTCAGGAAATTTTAGAATATGGTTTAGGTGGACACCCTGTTTACCTGAGTCAATAAAACAGAGGATTTGCAATGGTATTCAAAAAGGCCATGGATGATTAAATTTAATAATAAATGTAATCCGCATCAGTGGTTGCATTATTCTAACAGTTTACTCTTGTGTCGGACTTTATTGTCTGTAACGTGGAGATTGGAGTTAAAGTATCGATCAGGTATAGTGAGGCTAGTTTTTCCACTCGCTTTTCACACAAATGTGGGTACATTTATTCCCAAATTCTACCTTCCTCCTCCCTATTTTATTGGTGTAATTAATATGTGCGTGCAACCCAAATGAGTAACTAGATGTGGTGGGGAAAAAAATCGCTTCACAAATTAACACTTCCTTAACAAACAAGTGTGTTTAAAAAATATAAATTGTGATGATATTTTGTTTCCAAAAGGATTTGAGATTTTCTCTTTTTCGCTCAGTCAGCGCATACTCCCTCCGAGCCACCAAAGTATGTTGTTTATAGCGCCAGAATACAAGCTCAACATGGATCCTTCAGAACTTTGTAAATTAGAACGGTTACCTATTTAGTTCACATGCAGCCAATAAATGGGAGTAAAAAGAGTTCTGGATGAACGCACAGATCAGCTTTAGGCTGAATGATTGGTGGCTTAATGTGTATCAGATGGTACCACAAGAGTTAGGTAAGGGCTCAGCACATCAAACTCCAAGTGGCCGGTGTTTTGTCCACATTGGCTGCACTAAGAAATTTTATAATGCATTCTACATTATAGTTTCCCATTTTTACCTATAAGTAAATTCTGGTTTGGATAATTAATATTCACTCTCCATATCTTGTTGCTTTAGTTTATATTATATAGTCTTTGATAGCCAATCTTGGTACTAGTACATATTAATAAAACAAATATGGTAATAAAGAAATAAATCACATAGTATGTAGAGGTTTTAGATAAGGTAACATTTAAAAATAAGTTTGTTTTGTTTGAAACAATGGCCTCAATGGTGGAAATGTAAGTGGTCATAAGTCTAGAAGGAGTGGGAGGGAAATTGCTTTTACTGGAGCCAAGCTCATCTTTAAATTATATAAAAATAGCTTGCTCACACTCAAATTCAATTTTTATAAAGTAAGCTACCATCTCAATTCTCAAGTTCTTTTTAACAAAGCCTGGTTACTGTTAAGTCCATTTAACATCTAATAAAATAATAACAAAAATAGCTATTTCTAATAAAATATATTCAAACCTTGACCTCCTTGTCGATGACAGTCAAATATAATATTGGTGGGAACTTAAAATTTTAGATATGTGTTTCAAATTATACCTGATAATGCCTTATTTGAGCGTTTCCCAAATGTAGTTCCGTGAAACCCTGGAGTCCCATGAGCTAAATTTAAGAATTCTGCGAAGAAATTTAAAATCAAAATAAATGTTACCCACTAATAGTTAAAAATCTGACACCTTAGCTCAGTTGATAGAATGTTTGTCTACTGAGCTAATGGTCCCGGGCTCGATTCCCAACATAGCAAAAAAAAATGTCATTGGTGAAATGTGGGTTTACGATTAACGGCCCAGGACTGGATGTTGTGCCTGTCTCAATCTTATGTTAGATTATAAGGCATCTGGAGCTACGATAGGCCTAGCAATCCGATAGTGTGAAATACATGGCTTGAATAAAAAAATGACCCAGGCCACAGGCAGGAAAAACAAAAAGTGTAGTTGCCTTCCCTTTGGAAAAATTTAACTTTCAATTTAAAGTTATTTGACCTTGAACCCAAAAAAGTTTTCGCCTGCAGAACAATTTTTCTTTTATCTGCTGCATTAAAAATATTTTATGGGTTCCACTATGTTGTACAAAATATAAAAGAGTCTGCTACAAAAGAATTTAATTGGGAAATGCTGCCTTAGTTACGCCTTACTTGTATTGCATTATATTGGTTACATTACACCTTCCTTAAATATTATTAATAACCATTAATTATATTGAGCCGCCTCTATGGTCTAGTGGTCGGAGTTCCTGGCTACAGATACAGACGTACTGGTTTTAATCCTTAGTGCTTCCAAATTTTTATGTGAAGCAATGGGTTTTGGAATGGAGTCAACTCAAGCTCGTGAGGATAATTGAGCAGCTGCGATCTAGAAAACTGAGATTTATGGCCGTAGGATTTGTTGTGCTAATCACATGACAACCACTATCTTTGCCATCATGCAGCGGCCGCTCGGTCGGTATGGCTCGCTTGCAGGCTGACGCCATGGAGTGTTTTGTGGTGGCCTACCTTGTATCTACTACCCTAGTTGGTAACTTGCAATGTTGGCAGATGGTCAAGGATGCCTACGAGGCATACCCCATCAAGGATCGTGACTATTGGGTGCTAGAGTGGCCTGGACAGACCGTGCTGTGTGTGTCTATGACCTACTGGACAGCCGAGATGTATGTGGCGATAAGGTTGGGCACAAATGGCTTGATAGACTACCTCAACACTTGCAATGCGCAGATCAGCAAAATAGTAGAGCTGGTGCGCGGAAAACTGAAACAACAGAACAGGATCACCTTGGGTGAGCAGGAAGTACTCAAATGTTCGAGTTCTAGTAGTTGTTCGAACTCATCTCAAGTTTTTTACACAACTTGAAATATTTGAGAAGTCGGAATTATCACTTGAATCCAGAAAATTCCAAGCGTAATTAATTTGATTTAATTTAAGATATTATTTCATAGTAAATATAGTTTTTCAATATCTCTCTTTAGTTTGATTGAAAAAATTAAAACTTTTTCAATTATCTTTTTTTTTTTTTAAATCCCAATTTATGTTTAAATTTTTATCACAAAAATATTTTATTCTTGAAAACTTATTTTTGTAATTTTGTTTCATGGATAGATTTTTTACAGAAATGTAACTGTTACATTTATAGTCTAACTCATGAACCATATTACTTTAACTCAAAAATATCACGAAGTTTTCATTTAAACATGACTCGAACTTCACTCGAACTGAAAATGTCTTCTGACACACCTCTAATAAAGATCTTAAAGGGGGGGGCTATGCCCCTACCTCTGTATCTGCCTCTGTTCATGAGTTGATAATTTATTTTGTAGGAGCGTTGGTTGTGTTGGATGTCCACTCCCGAGATGTGGTGGCGCTCCTCATCAAACAAGGTGTAGAGAGTGAACACGACTTTGGTTGGCTGTGTCAGTTGCGCTATTATTGGGAGGTACAGTGGACTTTTAGATTTGTCACCATCGTTTATAAACACATTTTAATAGTGTTTATATTTGAAGGAGTGTTAAGACAAACAAAATCTCCCTGAAGTTTGTGGTCACCGTTTTCCAAATTCCAGGAGAACATACAACATAACAAAGCCTAATCACATCTATTCTGTGATTAGTTTGTCAGTTCCCATGGCTGAACTTAAATGTTTTGTTTAGAGGAAAGTTAGTTTTAAATTGTGTGCTGAAATAATTACATAAACTTGATTATAGTGTCAACTTGAAACATGACTATAAGATTTTGGCAGCTACCAACCAAGGTGAAACCGAAGTGAAAAATCTTTAAAACTGAAATGTTATATTCATTTAAAACAATTGTATAAATACTCGGGAATTTTTTTCAAGCTAGTCTTACCTGTTATTGGATTTTTTGAGTTTTATTTACGTAATAGAGTAAAAAAATGCATTAGGTGAATTAAATTAAAGGTAACGTAATTTTGCAAACTTTTCCCCCCAGATAAATTATTATATGTAGTTGAACTTCCTTTAATGATTGATTCATTTAGCAATATATTGTTTAACAATCGCTTAACGATTTTACTCACATGCTGGTCTAATGTTTTTAAGTAACTTTTAATTTATATTTTGGACAAATTAATTTACACTGGCTTTATAAGTGCTAAACATATAGAAAATAATCTATACAAGTCTATAAGTGATTGTAAAACAAGAAATAATTTCTAAATAAATATTTAAATGGTGTAGAAACAATAGTTCTACCAATATACCATTAAATTGTATCCAACATAATTTTAGTGAGATTGATGTCATATATACAGTAAACTCATTTCTACACCCCATTCCCTTCCCCATCCTCTCCTTTTCTTCCATGGCCTTGTAAGTTGCGTGTCATAGCATTTGCAAGTTATTTAAATTTTACGAAAATGAGATTTTATCAAAATAAAACACACGTGCTAAAAAAGAATATTGAACGATTTATCGTGTAGCTAGCTATCCATTAGTGTTGATATAGATAAATATTTAGGAAGAATTGTAATGCCAAGAATGGCAATAGCATTTGTTTGTGTAAGAATACACAGATACTGCAGGTAAGGGCTCATGCAAACTCTTAGCCGATACTGTACTGAGTACTCCTAGCCGACATTATAATGTTTCTTTAAAAAGCCAGTAGATGCCATCACTTACCACTTTAGGGGAAAATGTTTCGAAGGCTACAAGAGACACCCATAAAAAGTTTCTGTGCTTCTGCAGAATGTGTTTACTCCTTGTAGCATTCACTAATTCCTTAAGTTTTAAGGCCGAAATATTACAAAATATGTATGGAAAATGTTTTCTTACCTGTAAAATCTTCAGATCACGTGTAAAACTGTCCACGCAACTATCACTATAACCACACTTTGTTGCACAATGGCTGGCCGTTACTAGTTTCCCACCAAGTATTACCAACTTTGTAGAAATGGCACTGCGTACTCATAGACGATGCATGCTTTTGCCTGAACCTTCCTTATGTTTACGCCTTAAAAATAATATTGCAATAATGAGGCGGGTAACATAAAAAGGGCACATAGGCAAAAATGTTGTTTCGTGAAATCTGATGTTGAAGTTTTTAGATTGATTTATTTAAAAATGAAAAAACAAACTAGAACTCTAACAAAACACTAAAGAACACAATATTCTCCCTCTTTAGTGACAATAAATTACTATTAATGCATTTTTAAGGGGAAAATCCGTTTTTAAATTATTGTTATTGCATGTTATAATCCCTTTTTACGTAGACCATTTTGGTGGGTAAAAATAAAGTAAGCTACTTAGAATAAAATATTATTTAATGAAAACTAACCAAAGGCTTCAAGGTTTAGTCAAGGACACCCAAAAAAATAAATATGTATATTTACGAAAGTTAATCCAAAAAATGTATTTTTCCACACTTTAAAAATTATGTGAAAATAGTCAGTTAACTACATATTGTTCATTCATTATGATAACTTTCCTTTTTCCTGGTAAAATATTATCTTTATTGAAACTATTTTCTGCACTTGTATCGTTCATTTTTACGATATTAACACTCCAATATATGCCTAATTTATTCACAAACACTAAACATCAAATATAACCTATGTAAAAAGGAGGGAATAATGACAATCTAGGTGAGGCACAACTGGCTAAAAACAGGTGTACCAACCTTAGTTTTTAAAATATCTGTGCCAAATTTTGTGGGAAGGGAGCCATAAACATGGCAAATCAAATTAGCAATTCTATGTAAAAAGGGCACATAGGCCTATGGGTCCTTTTTACGTTACCCGCCTCATTATAACATATAATTTTTTGATAAGTTTATTTATTACATCTCACACCTTTACCATAGATATGTGACAACTTGTTACTTAATTAATTACGAGACAACTTGTTTGACCAATGTAAACAAATTAACAGATGTGATCCATTCCACATGTAGTCATGCTCATGTGCAAGGTGCAGTATATTTTACAGGAGCAACAACTTGCCACACGTATGATCAACTCTCAGCTAATGTATGGTTATGAATATTTGGGAAACTCCTCCCGCCTGGTTGTGACTCCATTGACTGATCGCTGCTACAGGACCTTGTTTGGAGCACTACATCTTCACCTAGGTCAGTTCGTAATTTCTTAAAATGTTAATATAAAAGTGTTACTAATTACTATTATTTTATTTATCTCTTCACTTCTGGAGGTCATTTGTAATATATATTTGGAAGGTGGTAGGTAAACAAAGGTGGATGGAAAACATATAAAAGGAACAAACACAATATGTCATTTACAATGAAAAGGAGAACACAGTTCACACTTTACATTGTTGTCACTGGACAAAGAGGTAATGGCTGCCTCCTGAATAATTTGTGTGTGTGGCCTCTAATGTGTTTTCTATCCACCCTTCTTATAACTTCTTCCAAACATTATTTAATTTAAAATTAAACTTTTTATAACTGGTCAACTTTAAATAGTCATATTTCAGTGTTGTGATTACATTTAAAAATCATTGTAAAACTGTCCGTTGACAGCTGTCATTAAAACTGTCCCCTCCAGGCAATTCTATTTTTAGCGTCTTCCTTCATACTATAATATAAAATATTCCATACGTGTAGTAATAGAATTGTAGAAAAATAAAGCACAAATAAAAGTAAAAACACTTAACATGTGTCATACATATTATTTTAGAATATGTCCTTCCTCTCTTCAAGTACGTCAACATTCCGTATTTACTTCTTCCTTTTCTTCTATTCCTATCGATCTCTCTCTCTAAAATTGTCTTTTGTACGAAGTCCCTTCTCAATATGTGGCCTATCCAACTAGCTTTCCTCTTTCTTATAGTCTTTAGAATACTTCATTCTTCTTTAACCCTTTTTCAGTACCTCTTCATTTCTGAGATTATTTATCCAATTTATCTTCTCCATCCATCTCCACATCCAAATCTCAAATACTTCTCTTCCTTCTTTTTCAATGTCACTGTTTTTGCACCATATAAAACCACGCTCCACACATCAAAAATCTTTTCCTCAATTATAAATTGATGTTTCTTTCCATTAAAAGTTATTTTTCTTGTACATAAGCAGCTTAACCCTGTGATATCTCTTCTTTACAGCTTCCATTTTGTGTTTAGACACTTCCCAGAATATGAAATTATTTTAATTGTTTTACTTTTATCTTGATATTTAATTTATTTGTTGTATTTTAATGTCTGCTTTCTAAACTTATTGATTATATCAGCACACAAGAATTTCTATAAGCGAGAACGAAAGAACCTACCAATTTTGACAGGAAAGGTATGTTCACATACCTTCCAGGGTTCTTTTACATGCCACATTCAACATGAGTCCAACGGTTTTACTTCCCCTCCAACCAAAGCTGTGCTATGGATTTTTATCGCCCGAGAAAAAATTGTTGACATCTCTTGAGTTTTGATTGGTTCACTTTGCTTTGAAATTAGCACCACCTTTAATTTATTAATGTTAATCTTCATGCCATACTCCTCACCTTTCCTCTTCCATCGTCCTTGGTAAATCTTCTTTGTTCTCTGATTGTATCGATTCCTTGAATATTGAATGTCCAAAATAATTCAAATATTTGAGGATTTTAAGGTCATATCAACAGTTATAGATCATGTAATTTTTCCAAACACACTCTCAAGAGCATAATCAAAAGTTCATGCAGCTTTGCTCAGAATTGATCCAGGCATATAATTATTATCATACTGTAGTTAAATCACAAATTTTACTGGTTTAACTCATTTGAAAAAACTATTGTAATCACCAATAAATATTTTTTGTTATAAGATAACTAAACCACACAAATTCAAAAAATAATGAGAATGAATATTAAAAAATATGGTTCTTTGGTAAAATTTTCTTCCAATTATTTTGATAGTATACCCAGGGGTCTGCAAACTAAAGATATTTCATTCCAAGTCAAGCCCGAGCCAGATTTTTAGAAAACTCCTCAGTATCGTGTTGAGCCAAGCCAAGATTGAATTAAATAAATTAAAACTATTAAAAAATTAGCTATTTAAATTAGAGTTGGGTCAAATCCACTATTTTATAAATTCGAACCTCCAATTTCTATCGGAATCTGAATCTTGGAAAAATTCATAAATATAAGAAAAATATAAATATAATAGAATAATATAAATTACAAATGGAATGTTAACATTTAGCTACTCTCTGATATTCATTACAACATCCGTACAGTAGGCTAAGTGTTAAATTACTGGTCTGGGGTCTGAATCTTAGAGTTCATCCCATAATTGAAATAGGTTCTGAACGACTAATAAGAGCTCTAAAACAAATCTTAGTTGGAAAATGGCAATACTTTTTTTTCTTCTCTTCTTTCTTCACTGTGGTTGATAAAGGCAACAATGCTGAAATATGATTATATTTGTGTTTAAATGTGTGTGTGACTACTTCTACTATAGAAGACAGAAGAAATAAAGAAGCTGTCACCTTTGTACATTGGATTCTTCCCACAATTTTCCTCTTCCCCTATGTGGGCTTTCTTCATCAAATTTACTCTTAGTAGTTTATTTTTACTTTTTCTTTAGTTTTATCAATTTCCTTTATTATAAAATTATTCAGCCATTGGGCCACCTCATTTTTAAACATAAATACTTTTTTTTAAGGTTTTGAGTCTCGAATCCAAATTTTTTTCTAATCCTCAAATCTCGAATATCCTTACAGATTTGAGAACCAATGCCTAATTTGAATAATAATACAACAATTCTTTGAATTAAAACAAAAACTTTTGAGATTAAACACTTATGTTTAAAATAAAACATCTTGTTTGGAATGCCTTTAGAATTTTTATTTTAACAACAAAAATAACTTATGCCAACAGCACATTTCACATACAACATCCATACAAGTAAAGAAAAGAGTAAATAATTAGACAATACAACACATAAATAACCTTATACAACAATCTTTAATTTGCCAAACCTCCAAAGCCCCCTAGTTTGAACCCGAGCTCTATTAAAAGTTCACACTCAAGCTTGAAACTTAAGTAATCGCAGACATTTAACCATATACCTACCTCTAACTGCCTACAGAACCTCAGTATTCGAACTGTGAACCATGATCTATATTGTTTGAATGTTTTGCTGTTCAAATGGGTTGTAGCGGAAGAGAGGGTCCTGAAAACAGATGTAACACTACTCTGACTTAAGAGGAGTGTATTGCTTGTGTTGTAGGAGGCGCCCCAGAAGGCCCTGCGGGGACAGGAAAGACAGAAACCACCAAGGACCTTGCTAAAGCTGTGGCTAAACAATGTGTGGTATTCAATTGTTCTGATGGTTTGGATTACATAGCTCTCGGAAAGTTTTTCAAGGTAAAGTTATATTAATTCATTGACAAAGTTGATTATTTTCCTACATACATTGTCTGACATCTTAGCTCACTCGATGATGGCATGTATGTATACTGACTAAGGGTACCGGGTTTGATTCCCGGCATGCCCGAAAATGTATCATTGTTGAAATGGGGGTTCCCCTTTATGGTGATGAATTAACGGCTGGGGGCTTGATGTTGTGTCTGTTCTAGATTTATGTTAACTTATAAATTGGGTGCTGATATAATCAGTCGGTTCAGAAAGTGCACTTTAAATACTTCAAACAATAACAACAACAATAACAATAATCCTATAAACATTTGCTATCAAATCTACCGATAATAGCATTTAATACCAAGTCTACCACTTTTGAATTATTTTGATCATTTTATTTTAAAATAACTATGTGTATAACCTGAATGGGTAGTAAGACGCGATGCTAATAGTTATTTAAAATAACTATGGTGCTTTATGAAATTAACGGTTCATAATCATCATCATCATCATCATCATCATCATCATCATCAACTGGGTCTGTTGAGTAAAAAACTTCCATCTTCTTCTAACCTAACCTCATTCTTCCTTCTTTAATTTGTTCCATTCCTCTCTTCTCACTTGCACACTTTCTCTTATCTACTTCTCCCATCTCTTTCTTGGTCCCCTTTGCCGTCTTTTTCCTACATACTTTATTTCTAACATTTTCTTCAGTATCCTCTCTTTTTCCATTCTAATTACATACCCATACCATCTCAGTCTTGCTTCCTCTACTATCTCATGTACTCTCTGTACCCACATTATTTCCCTGATAACTTCATTCCTAATCTTATAACTCCTTGTTACAGCTAAAATGCTCTTCACAAACTTAATTCCCATGGCCTCCATTTTCATTGTTTCTCTTACGTTCAATGTCCATGTTTCTGCTGCATATGTGACAATGTGTACAAAGTACGCCCTGTACAACACATCCTTACACTTAAAGGACACTTCCTTCTCCATAACAGGTCTCTTACATACCTATAGAACAACTTTCCCTGCTGTCTGTCCTCTTCTCATTAAATCCTCTCTACTTCAACCTTTCACCTCACTCACGCTTCCAAGATATTTTACGTTCTGTACTTTTCTCAACTCTACTCCATCCAACATTATAGCTTTATTAGGCCTTACCCTCTTCCTTGACATTACCATCACTTCACACTTTGCCATGCTAAATTTTATTCCATACTATTTCACTTCCTCATTCCATTCTTGTAACAGTTGCTGTACTTCCTCTTCCTTCTCTACCCATATCATTAAGTCCTCAGCAAACATCATGGCTTTCATTCTTTCCTCCCCGAGTTTTCCTGCCACTTTGTTCATGATCATTTCCATTACATTTACAAATATTAATGGTGAAAGGGCACTCCCCTGCTTCACTTCATTTTTTATTTGGAACCACTCCGTCCTCCCACTCTCTATCTTAACACAACTCCTGTTATCCTCATACATGCTTGAAAATAGCTATTATAACTCCAGTCTTCTGGTACCCTGTTCTCCTTCCAAACCACTCTCAGCAGCTTCTATAACCATTGTATACCTGCTTCACCTGAAGCTCTTATCATTTCCACAGTCAGTTCCTCCACACCACCCAGTGATGTCCCTTGTTTCATCCTCTTTAATGTGTCCTTAACAGTTATTGGTTCTAAAACAAACATTGTATTGCTTTTTATTTACGCTTTCACAACTCTTTTTATATAAAATAAATTCATGTATTAAATTAGGTTTTCAGGCTTTAAATGGTAAAACTGAATACACACACTGAAGTTGTTTACATCAATTATACGGCTCTGGGGTCTAGTTGTTAAGTTCATCCTATAATTATAGATGGTTTTGAACCATCAATAAGCAATATTAGAGCTCTAAAACAAAATTCACTTGAAATATTGAATTTTTTTAAAGGATTTCAGTCTTGAATCAAAAATTTTCTCGAATCCTTGAAACTTGAATATCCTTAAAGATTCAAGGGACTCGAAGGATTCGAGGTCCCATCCCTACTATGAATTCAAATTGTTAAATATAAATTAAACATGTAGGAATAAACTATAATCTTATCTTGTTACTATCAAAAATTGAAAACTTTAGGATTTAGCTACAAAACTTTTTTTTGTGGAATAATTTATTTTGTATGCTATTATGTTTTACATATCATACAACAAGCATCAGCTTGTGGTGTATTTTGGTTTGGTTGGTTGAAATTCCCAAATTACTGCACTGAAACTAGTAAATTGGGTAGTGTATCTCTATCCAACACCTTATTGTAGCCTAGTTTACTTCCAATCATCACCTGTGTCCAATGCTCGGGGAGTAGTGACTGTAGTAGTAGAGTCTAGACTTGTTAGTCTCTCAATGCTGCATGGTACTTGACTGGCTCTCTCTTATAGGGCTTAGCTTCATGCGGAGCCTGGTCCTGTTTCGATGAGTTTAACCGTATCGACCTAGAAGTACTCTCCGTGGTAGCACAGCAGATCTTGACAATCCAGCGAGGCATCCAGGGAAATTTAAAGACAATGATGTTTGAAGGCACAGAGATAAAACTGGACCCTACATGTGCTGTATTCATCACTATGAACCCTGGCTATGCTGGCCGCTCAGAGCTGCCAGACAACTTAAAGGTCATTGGGAAGATTTTCAAAATATATATTTAGTCTCACTATGAAAACGTATATATACCCTGTGGAAACACTTTAGAATAATTTACCAACTAGTGTCCAACCAAAGGTAATTTTTTTGGCCAAAGTCGAAGCCAAACTTTGTTTTCTCTTTCACCTTTGACTGAAGATGAAGCTGAAGAACTTGCATACATTGTGAAAAATCCTTATTTTTAAGCTTAACTTTAAATTTAAGTTTGTATTTATTTAAATAACAAGTCACATTTTTTTATTATTGCTAAAATACGGTAGAATACATTTCCAAAATTTTCATACAAAATAATATAAATACAAATTTAAGTATGATAAAAATATCAATCACTTCTTTCTCTTAACATTTGGCTTTGAAAAAGTGACCAAATTTTTTTTATTGGTATCCAATCCTGCCCAAAAAGTTAATCAGTTCTATTTTATGTATTACATTAGCCAGGTTTGAGTGAAAAGTTCTAAATAAATCTGATGAAAACACTAGATTATAGTTAACACAGACCATGTGTCACCACTACTGACTACTGATTAGTCTACCAACCGGGTGCCTAAATCCAACATACAGTGACTTGTCAGTTGTCACGTGCCCGCTCCCGCGCCGCACCCACAAGCGTACATTAGGTAAGGTAAGTTAAATGAACCTTCGGCTTCAGCGAAACCTTCGGTCTAATTTTGGCTGAAGCCAATTGTTCGGTCGGACACTAGTACTAAGTTATAGAAAAGGAAGCCAACTTTATGGATAGCTAGAAAAAGCTTGAAAAAACAAATGCATTTCTATCTTTGTTTCTTTATATTTTTTCCTAATTCAATATAAAGAATACTTTCATAACTACATGGTATTTTAAATCTTTGGGAATATCCCTTTTTCATAGTAATAATGACAGAAAAAAACAGAGAAACACACAAAAATTATTGGCTGCTACTAGGGCTTCGCGAGTACTTGGATTTCGAGCTTCAAGCTGAGTTCATCATTAAAGCTCGGGATCGAGATCAAAAGTTTTGTAGGCTCGTAATTTTTTAGCTTCCTCTTAATGTACTTACAAATTAATTTTTAAAATGCAATGGTTGATTGTAGGCTACTTAATTCAGATGATATCAGTAGTTTCATTTATAAATCATTTGGGAAATTAAAAATTTGTTAAAATTAGCATCAAATTTCACATTAATAAAATAATAGAGATCTAAAATTCAATATTTTCATCCATTTTGAACTATCCTCGATTGAAGTTGCACTGTCATGACAAGGCGACGAAAATGTAAATAGCTAAATAGATCACTAACTACTTAAATAATCGTTATTTTTATATGGTCCCTTTCTTAAATTATGATTTCAGTTAAATTAAAAATTTAACATTGATAAAACATATAGATTGTTTTTGAACTATAGATATTTAAAACTTTTAATATTATGTTCAACTACAAAACTAGTATTAGCTACTCTTTAGTTATATAATTATTTCGGTTAACCTGTCTAAAATCAATGTTATCAACATTGCAATGAATATTTAACCCAACTTACCACATTTAAATAAAAAAAGGCATTTACTATTTCATATTGTCTACTAGAAATATTATTTCAACCATCTTATTTTTCATTTTAAACCATCAACATCAACTTTTATAAGCATTATAAATTGAATTGAAAAAGTTTTATTTTTAAGATAATTTCTTGTGCAACCATGCAACTATTGTTAGAGCTAATGTTATTTGTTACCATGCAGGCACTGTTCCGCTCAGTGGCGATGATGGTGCCAGACTATGCTATGATCTCAGAAATTGAACTGTACTCATATGGGTTTGTGAACGCTCGACCTCTGGCTGTGAAGATTGTGGCAACATACAGACTCTGCTCGGAACAATTGTCATCACAACACCACTATGACTATGGTAAATTTAGTTGATTGGAAAAGGTTTTTGCTTTCATATTTGAAATTAAATAAAATAAAATTTCTCTCTGATTAATAAATTATACAATGAATTAAAAATAATATAACAAATCTGATTTAATTAAAAGAGTATATTCAATTGCATGAATAATTTTTTTTTTGCAAGTTTCTTTAACTTTTATATATTCTATGGTAAAAATAGTTTAATTATTTATAATACTTTTTATTACTCACACTTTATAGTTACTATCTACATTAAATGGTATGGTGCACTGCACACACTTTCCTTTATCTTAAAATAGAGATATTTACTAAAAACTCTTGAGACTTATGAAATTAAATAATATAAAGTGTCGCAAAAACACTCTACCAAAGAGCATAAAGTAACTAATATACACCGTTACAGAAGCATTTGCTATCTACTCCTGTTGAGGAGAAAGGGAAAAGAATGGTTTGTTGGGGTGATGGTGAATATACTATTGGTAGGGGGGGTATGAGATGTGATGCAGTAGCATAGCCCCGGGTGGCACTTTTGGTCTACTGCAACGAAAAGAAAAGTTTTTATTCTGCCAGGGTAGTAGCCTACAAGACATCAGACACAATTTTATTATTTACCACTAAAAGAAATAGAATGTAAAGACATAGATAAACACTCAAATTTACCTATACAAATTCTTATAAATAAAATAATAAAACTCAACTTTTATTTCTTAAATTTAGGTAATGTATATAATATCTCAACATGTGGTGGGAACTTATTCCTAAAATTTTTGAGCATAAATCCAGTGTAGACCATGTTTGGGCTTACACACAATGGAAGGAGTTTGAAATTAGAATCCGACATGAAACAACAATCGGTAAAAAGGAACAAAAAGAAGTTAAAAACAAAGTGAAGAAGGAGAGGGAAATACTGTTCAGATTGTTGGTTATGATTTGATTCCTAGCTAAACACAATTTCGCCTTACGGGATCATCGAGAAGGAATTTACTATGAGACTAATGCTGAATCTGAATCAACAGGAAATAAAATACTTTTTTTAGAATTAGTTCATTTGTTGGTGGACTACGATCCAATGCTACGTGAACATGTTCCAAGAATCAAGTTGGGGAAAAAGTTTGCTAAATTATATACGTCACCTACTATTCAAAACGAGTTTGTAGACATTTTGGGAGAAAATGTAAGAAGCAAAGTTATCGAGCAAGTCAAAGAATCCAAGTACTTTTCTATGATATTTGACAACACTCCTGATATTTCTCATAAGGATCAAACGAGCCAAGTTTTGCGCTGTATTATGATCGATAAAAATAAAATGAAGGTAGTAAAATCATTTGTTGATTTCATTGAAACAAAGAATATTTAAACTATGATTTTGCAAACATTAGAAAACTACAGAATTGGTATTCAAAATTGTAGAGGACAAGCTTATAATAATGCTGCTTTGATGGTTGGTCAACATACTGGCGTTCAGAGACGTATCAAGGAACTTAGAAAAGCAGAATTAAAAATACAGTCTTGGGAACTCAGTTCCAAATATTGTAATATTTCTACGAACTTTCCTAACAATTTATATTAGTGTAGTTTCTTGTGAACTGAGTTTTTCTAGATTAAAATTGATCAGGAATTACTTAAGATATACATTGAGTACCTTACCGTTAAGAAATCTTGCCATACTTTCTATAGACCAGACGAAATATACTTCAATAGTATCATCGACAATTTTTCTAAGACAAAAGCAAGAAAACTAATATTGTAGAATGTTGTAATTAAATTATTAACTTTAGAAATAAACAAAGTATATTATTTTCCCCCCCTATTCGTCGTTTTGACTTTTGTCAAAGTATAATGTGTATTGAGAGGGGCGGCACCAACTCTAGCTACGCCACTGATATGATAGCTGGGGCGGGGTGTGGAGAAGTTGATGGGGTGGTTAAGTAGCTGTAGTTGAGGGTCAATGGATGGGACGGGCTAAGTCACTGGGTAAGGGGGGTTTGAGGAGGGGGTTGCATATCCTCGTCCTCCGAGGAGTCTTGCTTGAGGATCTCCGCCAAGTCCCAGGCTGGATGTTCACACTGGATGGAGGTGGAGGGGAATTGTCTTAAGGTCTGAGGGGTGGCTGGATGCATGGAGGGAGGATCGGGTATTCTGAGGGTGTGGGCAGGTTGTGGTAATGAGTGGAGGGGAAAGAGGGTGTTGGATGATGTCATGGGGAGTCTTACGATGGAGCGTTAGAGGCAGCCGGGCAAGGCTGCTACCTCAAGAGGTTGAATAAAGGCTTTGACTTGTGAAGTATTTCTATTTTGTTTTAATGATAATTATGACTATAAATTGTGTCAGGATATAAAAAACCTCTTTTAGAAAAGAGGTTTACCTTTTAGCTTCTGTTGAAAATAGAAACCCTTACCTTTATTTGACTTTCTAGATAATATACATAGGTATTGGAAGAATTTGATTAAAATCTATATTTTTTATGTTACAGGTATGCGGGCAGTAAAATCAGTATTAACGGCAGCAGGTAATCTAAAGTTAAGGTACCCTGATGAGTCCGAAGACATTCTTATGTTGCGCTCCATTAAAGATGTAAATCTACCAAAGTTCCTTTCACATGATCTACCTCTTTTCCAGGTAGAGTGTGATTAAAGCATTCATTAGGCTTTTAGATTTAAAAAAATAGATTATATTTTTTTGTTTCTAAAAATATTTAAAATTTTCATAGAAGACTGACTTCTAAAATTTGATCTGCAAAGTCGCTTTTTTATAAATAATATAAAGACATAAAATAACACTTAACAATGCAGAAAATGTGATCAATTTTGGCTAAAAAAAAGTGTTTTTTATTAGTGTTGGGCCCTCTAATCCTCAAATCTCTTGAATCCTTAGGAATATTCGAGATCCAAGGATTCGAGAAAATTTTGAATATGATCTCAAATCCTTAAAAAATAGTTGTCCCATTTTTCAAGTAAAATTTGATTTAGAGCTCTTATTCTGCTTATTGATGATGGTTCATAACCAATTATAATTATAGGATGAACTTAACAACCAGGCCCCTGACCAGTAATTCAACATTTAACTGAATGTATGAATGTTATAGTGAATGGATTATAAGAAAGAATGTTAACATTTAGTTAATATTTCTACTATTCTATATATTTATATACAAAGTGTGCAAGTGAGAGAAGAAGGATTGAAGCAATTAAAGGAGAAAGAATGGTGGAAGAGGAAAATGGAGGCATTTTACTAAACTGATCTTGCCACAGGCTGTTGATGAGATGATGATGATAATGATTAGTTTCCTCTTTTAGGGAGTTGTGCTGTACATTTCACACTACCTCCTGATGAGTTCCGAAAGAATGAATCCTAGGTTCAAGGGTTGGGTTGTAATGATAGATTTTCTTCAAGAATCAGCCATTACCTTTTGGTTCAATGGCAGCAATATAAAGTGTGAACTGTGTTCTTCTTTTCATTGAAAAAGCCATATTGTGTTTGTTCCTTTTTATATGTTTGCACTCGCCTCGGTGGCATAGTTAGCCAACGCGCTAGTTTCGTGTTGAGCTAGACTGCCGAGGACGGGGAGATCGAGTTTTGAATCTCGGTCGGGTGAATTGGGTGTGACTTTTTCTAAATGGTTTTCCACTCTCCCTCCACGCATATGTGGGTTCACTTACTCTAAATTCAACCTTCCCAATTCCTAACCCATTGGCGTAATTAGTACTTAAGCATATAACCCGAACGGGTAGTAAGACGCGGTGCTAAATAAATAAAAATTAGATATATGCTTGCAAACATCTTTCCTGTGCCTTCTTCCATCAATATGATTGATGCACTAAACTTTTACACGTCTTACAGATTAACTATATTTATTTATCCCAAGGGTAAAAAAGTACATTAATTTAAAATCCATATAATTTGATACTTAGCCCCAAAATTGTTATAGTCCAGGGGATTTATATCACAAGTGAAAGTGATACTTGACGCTAATGTATATTCCTTTCAGGGCATCACTAACGACCTGTTCCCTGGTGTGGTGCTCCCAGTACCTGACTATACACACCTGAATGCAGCAGTGATGGATGCCTGCAAGGCTAGTAACTTGCAATGTACCCCAACATTTCTTGAGAAAGTCCAGCAGATTTACGAGATGATGATCGTAAGACATGGTTTCATGATTGTGGGATTACCGTTTGGGGGCAAGACTACCTCTTATCGAGTCTTGGCTGATGCTCTTGGCTTGATAGAAGACAGGGTAACTATTTTTAAAATTGTTTCTTTGTTTACATTATGTTTAGTAAGCAGTACATTTTGTTTTAGCATCTCCATATAAGCGTCAGCTAGCTTTCACTTGTCTCATACCTAAACAGCTAGAATATCTAGACATTGTTTCATTACTTGGTACTTATCTAGTGGACGAATTTAACCAAAGTTGCTAAAACTACATCTTTGAAATCAATTAACATACTTTTTAGATCATTTCCACACTTGATCATTTTTAGTGGTAAACTAACTTTACACTCATGTGCTGTGAATAAAGTTAGATAACATTTTATTGACTTCTAGAACATTTGTTTGAACAATGACGAAACAAATATTCTTCCTTGGATTTATTTTGTTTAGATTAATATTTTACTTACCATACAATTTCAGTATATATTTGATTTATATGCTTACAGTAATTCTAGCTGTATTATATTACATTCCTGAAAAATGCAACATTATATAAAACATTGTTATAAAAGTAATGTTTTATCATAAGAACTGATGCCAAGCGTCTGGGATAGGTTCCAAGGCACCCCCTATCACCCACAAATACTTACAAATTGAATCATATCTTGTAAACATTGCATTGTAGAGGATAGCTTAAGATGCATTGTTGATAATATAGTGAACGAGAAACAGTTTCGCACACGCTCTATACTAACCTAAACAAATGATAGATAGGCAGATAGGCTGCAGCACTGTCTACATCATGCTGACTAGACTTTAGATGCTGTATAATTTACATTTGGCAGCTATTAGCGCTAATTGACTGTCTGCTTTTCTTTTCAATCAGAGTTGTAGATGAATTATGATGCTTGCAATACCACGCTCAACAATTGCAGCAATGAGTGGGGGGTGAGGGGGGATGAGTGTGATTTGAGGGCGGGAATAGGGTGTAAGAACCAGGATTACAGACTGTTAACATTGTAAACAAACAACGTGTTGTGTAACAACGCTATAACAGGAACTACTATTATGGTAGAGATCTGTGAATACTTAAATTTCAAGCTCAAGACAAGTCTACAATATCAGTTGTACTCTATGTTTGGTGTTGAATGACTCTTTGTTTTCTCGTTCTCTACCTCTCTGGGTGTTGTTTGGGAAATATGCACTTGGCAAAACTATAGGTTTACTATAGTTTCAAATACAATGTTTAATTTTATTTTAAAGCAATGACTATTATTTTCATTTTAAAATTTTAAAACGTTAATACTAATTTTATTTTGATATAATTAGTGAGATATTAAAATTAAATATTTTAATGAATCAAAAATTTGACACTTTACCTCACCTCATTTGGTAGTGCGTCCGTCTACTGAGCTAAAGGTCCCAAGTTCAATTTCCAGTATGGCTGAAAAATGTATCATCAGTGAAATATGAGTTTACCCTTTCACAGTGATGAATTAACAGCTGGGGACTAGATGTTGTGCCTCTCCTAGTCTTAAGATTGATTATAAGTCATATGAAGCTACGACAGGCCTAGCAAGCCGCTAGTGGAAAATATATGGCATGAATAAATAACTGACCCACACAGGCTGGAAACTCTAGTGGATGTAAAATGTTGAATCAATACTTTTTGAGATGTGCCTGGAGCTCAAACCAAAACTTAAATACTTGAGCTCACAGACCCTTGGTGTGGTACTGAAGAGTATTCACTTTCACCTTTAATCGACTCTGTTGGACACAAATGTTGTGGCTAGTGGCACTTAAATCAACAATTTTGTTAAATAATATCCGTATTTCTTAACTATATTATATTTGGAAGAAAGTACAGGAAAGGTGGATAGAAGCATATAGAAGGACCAAACACAATATTGCATTTACAAGGAAAAGAACACAGTTCACACTTTACACTGCTGCCATTGGACAAAGAGGTAATGGCTGCCTCTTGAAGAAAATTGATCCTTACCACCCAATCCCCTGACCTCGGTTTCATTCTATCAGAATTCATCAGGGAGGAGTGTGAAACATGCAACACAACTTCCTAAAAGAGGAAACCAAAAAAACATGAAATGGAGAAAATGGAATATTGTAAGGAATGATAGGACACATAGAGCGAGAAGAGATTTTCCTTATAGAGATATATATATTAACTATGCTATATAAATTGAATAGGGTAGGTAAGCGTTAGGTGTGCCACCGCGATAGGTATGGTTTAATTTTACCGCTCTAAGGCAGTCACTTTGCTTATAGTATGGATTACAATAATTCCAAAACTATTGTGATAATTTATGACTCAATATATTAATAGTATATTTTTATTTTTAATTTAAGGTCTCGGACAGGTACATTTGAAGGAACCAGTTTGGTATTATTTGTTTACCAGGCTAAGGATGGTATTTATAATCTAATAAGAATATGTTTATTAAGTATGTATTAGTTATGTAAAGGTATAAAAATTTTGGTTAAGTAGTTTTTAAGTTGTATATGTATATATTATCCTTGATATTTGACAATAATTATAATTAAAAGCCCAAATGTTATTTTAAAATGAATGGAGTAAATTAATAACTATATATTAAAACAATAAAACCAAATTCAGTTAAATTTATAAACATAAATATGTCATCAATACTAAAAAGAGTAAATTGTTAAAACTTAATTAAAATGTTTATTAAGTTATTAGACACATATAACATTTAATTATTGTTTTAATTAGAGTTTGGTAGAAGACACAATTTTTTAAATCCAAATTTCAAATCTGAATCTCTAATTTACCTTTGAATCCCAAATCTCAAATACGAATCTCTAATTTACCTTTGAATCCCGAATCTCAAATCCGAATCTTTAGAAAAATCATGAACCTAAGAGGAAATATAATATAATAGAATAATAGAAAATACAAAATTTCAGATTCGAGGTTCAAATACTTGAGTAAAAATTCTTTCAAATTTTCAAGCGACACTGGTTTCAGAGCTCTAATACTACTTATTGATAGTTCAGAACCAATTATAATTTACAGAATGAACTTAACAACCAGGCCCCAGATCAGTAATTTAACACTTAACTGAATGTATGAATGTTATAATGAATGTATTAAAAGAAATAGTGTTAATATTTAGCTACCATTTATATTTTATATTATTATATTATATTTCCTCTTATTTATTGCAAGATTCAGATGTGGCTTTGAATTCCTGATTCAAAGATGAATTGGAGATTCAGATTCACAAAATAGTGTTATTTGAGCCAACTCTTATTAGAGTGATTAGTACATATGCATACAACCTGAACAGGTAGTAAGACTTTGGTATAAACAATTTAAACTAACTGTTAGGTGCTCCTCCCATCTCCCTCTTGTTGTCTTTTTTACACTTACTTCATCTCCATCATTATCTGTGGCATCCTCTCCTTCTTCGTCCTCATTACATGCCCAAACCATCTTACTGTTTAGTTTAAATTACTTGTGTTTATTTTGGGTTTTTGTGTGCTGTCTTAAATTTTTACGACCCTATCACGAAAGTATAACAGTGTGACATAGAATGAAAATCAAGCCACTAGTTTTGAGTTTTATAGTTTGGTCATAAATTATGAACACTTATTTTTTTTCACTTAATCATGCACAATTTATTTTAAATCTGGGAAGTTAAAAAAGACCAAAATATTTCAATGTGATTTCTAAGGATACAAAATGTTAGCTGCACAGTATTTTTATTTGTTTTAATTTTCAAAAACACTCTGAGGGTCGAAGTTGTTTCGGTGTAGTTTGCATTGTTTTCATATCCATTGGCGGGTTGCCAACCTTTGGTTATTATGTGGTTGTATAATGCTTCCCTAAACCATACTGATGGGTGTGAAAACAAAGGTGTCGGTCCCATCTGATCTGATTAGTAAATTACAGGCAGACCTGGGTTTAAATCCTGGCAGGGTGGGCTCAGGTTTACCCTAAGGGGTTTTCCACTCTCCCTTAACATAAATGCGGGTACACAGCTTAGCAACTTTTTTTAAACGTTTATTAACTCTTTATATTTTGTAGAGTAACATAAAAAATATTTTGAACAAAATTAGAATCTAGAGTAAAAAAATCACACCCATGCTGAAAAGTTAACCAATTGTGTATACGATGTTTTGAATTTGATTCAGACTTGAGATTTGTAGATGAAATTAAGTTTCGAATTAAAAAATTAATTTAGACCAATTTTTTATAAAAAAAATATATTCTTGATAGTATATTTTTTGAGTAAAATAGATGACCTATAAGTTTTTTTTTAGCATCACGTCTTTCTACTGGTTCGGGTTATACACTTATATACTAATTACATTAATGGTTATAGGGATTAGAAAGGTAATATATGGATATAGGAAGTGTACCCGCATTTGCATGGAGGTAGTGTGGAAAACAATTTTAAGGGGGGGGGGAACAGTATACCCAACCGAGGTTCGAGCCTTGATCTCCTCGTACAGTCTAGTCTACTGAAAGTGCAGTGCATTAGATTACGCTGCCACCGAAGCGGGCTATAAGTTATTAATTCGTGTCTTCCTACAAATATAAAAACATAAGAAACAAATGATTTGTTTATGAATGCGTCATTGTAACATTTGCTTGCCTCATTGCCATTTCCAGGGTCTAATGGATGAACACAGAGTGCAAATAATTGTGATTAACCCCAAGGCCATCACTATGGGCCAACTGTATGGACAATTTGACCCTGTTTCTCACGAGTGGTCAGATGGGATTCTAGCTGTGAGCTATCGGCAGTTTGCAGTGTCCACTACTCCAGACAGGTGCTTGTATCTCAGACTTTAAAAGTGACTCTCTCTATAAGGAAAAACTCTTCTCACTTTATAAAATGATTGGATTATATTTTATTCCAGCGTCAGCAATGTAAAGTTTGAACTGTGTTCTTCTTTTCATTTTAAAAACCATATTGTGTTTGTTCCTTTTATATGTTTCTAGCCACCTTTATTATAAAGCGAAAAGAGGTTTTCCTTAAAGAGATAAATTATCCATCCAATCATAAAGGCCATTTCCTGTGTTTGTCATTTATGTTATTCCTTATACATGTTCCTATCTAAGTGTTCTATCATTCTTTACTAATTTAATTTTTCTCCCTTTTATTTGGTATACTCTTTTAGGAAGTTGCATTTTGCATTTCAAACTCCCCCCAATGAGTTTCGATAGAGAACAATGTAGAGTGGGACCTGTGTTCTTCTTTTCTTTTCAATAAGACATATTGTTTTTTTTCTCTCTTTATTTTAATAAATTCAGTAGATTAAACAAAAATCACTGATGTTAATCCATTCCCCAGCACATGTTTAGCACAGCGATCTACGCAGGCCCGACAGCCATTCTTCTACTCGTATATTCTTATCTGACACATATTTTTGCTATTCACTTATTTTCTCATTTATTGGTTTATTCATGGTTACTGTATACCATTGAACAGGTAGACCCCTCTATCAACTTTATTATGAAGTGGTCAGACTGGCTAAAAGTACAATGGTTCATTGATAGATGGTGTTATAATAACTTATTGCAATGAAACGTCCAGTTTTGCCAATGACCATATAAGTATTGTAGCTAGATTAGAACCAGAAAGTCACTAGTTGGTCGCTAAACGAAAAATTAAAAGTCGTCAGATTTGTCGCCAAACCATAAATGCTTACATTAATCTGAACTGAATGTAAAATAAATCAGTGGACTGAGGTGATCCTCGGATCCGGAACGATGTCATTGTGATTTGTGAATAACAGATAGATAATTTATTGCTCTTCTGTAGACCAAAGCAATGCATTACGTGTTCTTGCAGTACGGTAGTTCAAAAATCAAAAATCCTCCAGCATTAAAATTTAAAATAATGAACATGAACATGACAGAAAATTAAGGAAAGTTGCCAGTCACCAGATTAGTCGCTAGGTCTAGCAACAAGCTCGTTAAATTGGCAAAACTGGAAACGTCAATTCGCTCCCGCGCCAGGGAATGTTCGGACAAACAAAGACATTGTCCAATGCCCCTGCAAGGGAATGGGTTAAACTTTCATATAAAGCTTTTTTGCCAAAGAACTTAGTTTAAACGAGAGTTTAGTTGATTAAACACATTAATGCTAAACTTGGTAAATAAGTGCTATTGTTATAATGTTGTCAGATACTGTTTTGGATAGTATAACACACGCGCTTTTGAAAAAAAATTATTTTAATAGTGTGTGTAACAGCAAAACTATAGTTTACATGTTCCAAATAGAATTTTTTATTTTTAGTAGGTGTTTTTAAGTCAATAGATCATTGAAGCAAACGTCCTTGCTCTCGTTTTTCAAGAAGCAACCTCTACAATCAACTGCAGTCACACCTTCCCCTAACCCTTTAGATTCCTAACCATCAACATCAACCCCAGTCCCTGTTAGATCCCCTTCAAATACCCCTTTTCCTAAAAGAATCAGTTCTGAAGATGAGCGTAATAAATTTTTTTTAACTGATTTTATAAACCCAGTATCATCCTAAATCAACAACATTAAAAACTTAACATACTGTATAGGTATGCATTGTCTACATACCATACTCAAAAATAATTAAGATTTTATCGATAGTTCTTGAATATTTGTCATGGACATTCTGGAATAGTTGAGAATATTTTAATTTATCTTTATTTAAAAGTTTCTTATCAAAATTTCACCATGTTCATGGCATATTCAAGAACTGTTGTGATTAAATTTATTATGTACGGACAATTAAAATAGGTTTATCAAATGAAGCAATATTATATTTATTAGTTCAAAAACATTTTTGGTATAAAATTTGCCAAAAATACTTGCATTTCCTCTTACCCCACTTTAAGTGCTGCATTTAATACATTGTTTATTAAATTTATGATTATTTTATATAACAAACTAAGTGGGATATTTTTAGCATTTTATAGCTTGTTTTGATTTGACAGTTTTTTTATCACCTCATTTTCTACGCGTTCAGGCTATACGTTTATCTAATAATTACACTATTGGTTTAGGGGTAAGGAAGGTTATATTTAGAGTAAGTGTACCCGCATTTGCATGGCGGGAGAGTGGAAAACTATTTTTAGAAAAAAAAAACCTCAATACACCCAACCGAGATTAGAACCTTAATCTTCTTGTCATCGGCAGTCTAGTAGAACCTTAGACCATGCAGCCATCGAATTGGGTGATGTTATTGTTGATATATATATATATATATATATATATATATATATAGTATTATTGATTTTAAAATAGTTTCCTTTAACCTTTATTTACCATTATTCTCTCACTCTCCTTGCCACATAAAGTAAACTGTTATGTGTTTGCAGAAAGTGGCTGATTTTTGATGGCCCAGTGGACGCCATCTGGATAGAAAACATGAACACAGTCCTTGATGACAACAAGAAACTCTGCCTTATGTCGGGGGAAATTATTCAGCTCGCCCCAACAACAAACCTTGTCTTTGAGCCTATGGACCTTGATGTTGCCTCGCCTGCCACGGTCAGTCACACGGGCTATCCGACATTTGATTCCTCTAATAACAAAAGGCCTTAATGATTCTAAATATCAAAGGCTTTAAGAAAATATCAGATTTGAGATTCATACAAAATACCGTGTCTATATAAATATATATGTTGAATCCTTCGAATCCTATGGTATTCGAGATTTGTAAAAATTTCAAAAAGAGGTGGTGTCGAATGCATATTTTATGAGGGCCTTGACATGAAATCATTTATTGGTTAAAGTTATCATTAATTTTACCAATAATTTGTAGTTCCTTTTTGGTATAATATAGAAAAGGACAGCTTGATAGCATACCTATGTTACAATAAAAACTTAAAATGACAGAAAGTAGAATGTCAGTGTAGGCAATCAATTTTTTTATGGTGGTTCAAAACACAAAATAAAGAATATCTTGCAGTAGCGGAGGATGGGAATGACAGTTTTATATCGAGATGGGAATGTGATGGGAAATGAGTCAAAACATTGGGATCAGGAATGGGAAAGGGAAATTATAAAAATTTCGCTTTAGAATAGTTTTAGATTAAAAATATATATTGTTTTCTAAACTAATATGGTAATACTTGTAAAAGCTTTGACATTATTAAATATAATACAAAAAAAAATCATAAAAACATAATATAGATAGGGGTGTGCAAATATCATATTTTTTTGGAACAAATAGCAACATTTTGAATGAATATTAACTATACAAATCGAAAAATTAATTTTTATACATTATCCTTATTAGTTAATCTCTTTGGAAATGATGTTTATATTTAAACATTGGACATTAAAAAACATGTTTTACTCTTCTTAAATATCCTCTTGATTTGAAACCTCTTAGATATTAAATTTTCTCCATTTATACACCTCTTAAAGGCTATTTAGGTTTGAAACACCTTCAATATTCTTTAGGTCTAAAACCGCTTAAAGGCTATCTAGGTTTGAAACACCTTAAATATTCTTTTGGTCTACCACCCCTTAAAGTTTATCTAGGTTTGAAACCTCTTAAATATTCATTAGTTATGAAACCCCTTAAAGATTATCTAGGTTTTGAACCCCATCAATATTATTTAGGTATGAAACCTCTTAAATGTTCCATAGGTTTTAAACCCCTTAAATATTCTCTAGAATTGACACCCCTCAAGGTTCTTTGTTAAACAGCCCTGTAATCTCTACCCTTTGATTGCTAACAACAGAAAGGCTGATGCTTATAAATAGTATTGACCTTCGCAATTACTCCCTCCCCCCTCATTTCTATGCCCCAAAAGATGGTAGAGTATAAAATACCTTTGTCCTTCTCTAAATCTTTCAAGCTCTCTCTCTTGCTGAACCTAACATATAACTGTTGATAGAGAGATCACATTGAATCATGAGCTTCTCAACTTGTTTGTATGACCACAGGCAGTAAAATACCCCCCTCCCTTTACCCCTCCAAGTTTGCTACATAATAAAGAAGATAACTGTCTCCAATGGAGATTGAGCCAGTAGTACCTGCTGGAATAATAAGCAGGATTTATTTCCCGCCTGACTCGCGAATGGATAAATTACCGACATTTTCCCGAGCGAGTGTTCAGGATCCTGTCCATCTATAGCTTGCTGGAGCCCAGCCAATATATAAGTTAATATCACTAAACCAGGAATTCAAATAGTAAGTAAGGCAACATTAGCTGATAGCATTAAGTTTAGGAAACAAAATTACCTCAACCACCTCTTCCTCAGACAGTTTGAGGTTTAAGATTTTCTTAACTTCAGGGACGGCTAAAATAAACATTCAAAATGATTCACGTGGTCGTTGGAAGGGGTGGACAAATTCCCTGTTAAGTTTGTCTCTCTCTCGTCTTGTCACTAGTGACTCTAGAATACAGTCTCTAACCTTTGCTCGGTGAAGACCCAATAATATTCCTTCAGAAACTAAATGCGTTACAAAGCCAGATGTTTTACTAATACACAAAGTAAGAAATAATTCAGAATCTCCTAGAAGTTTAAGTTTAGAAACTTTATTGACTTCCATGAGAAAGCTAAATAGGGTGGGACCAGATTGGCCATTGCACGAAGGTACTTAACCTAAATAATCTCTCACTACCTTACTTACCTTTCTTATTTTACCAATAACACAGCTTATATAATTATTATATAGGATGTTTAGTTGGGAAAATAATAAAATAGCAAAAAATGAATTGTATTAATATAATTAATTTAGACATAAATAATTGTTTGTTATTTATAACTTAATAGACATATATATTTATATCAAATTTACAAATAAATCCAAATCTCCGATTTACCTTTGAATCTGGAATCAGGAATCCGAATCTCAATCTTGGAATAATTATGAATTTAAGATGAAATATAAATATAATAGAATAATATAAAATACAAATAGTAACTAAATGTTAATATTATTCCTCGTAATCCATTCACTATAACATTCATACATTCAGTTAAGTGTTAAATTACTGGTCTAGGGACTGATTGTTGAGTCAATCCTATAAATATAAATAGTTTTTAACTACCAATAAGCTGTATTAGAGCTCTAAAACAAATTTCACTTGAAAGATTAAAATAAAACTCTTGTTTTAAGGATTTGAGTCTGGAATATGAAATTTTCTTGAATCCTCTAATCTCGAATATCCTTAAGGATTTGAAGGCAAACCCCTAGTATGAACGTTATAATGAATGCATTATAACAAATTATGTTATTTAATTTGTAATAAATAAAATGTTAGAATAGTAGGAAAATAATAGAGCACAAATAAAAGTAAAAACACTAACACATATTTACACACACTTCATATGTTTTTATCACATCTTCCCCAGGAAGTAGTAGTAGGTGGTGCTTGTGGGTTTAAATTAACAAATATTTAGGTTGAGTGGTTTTCTAGACTTTGTGATCCATTAATGTAAATTTGGTTTAGAGATTTGTAAGTAAAATTTAGATACAGGTTCTATAAGAAGTGTATACGATCCATCTCTATTCAACAGATGAAGGAATGGTATTCAAACAACTGTGCTAGAATTTACCTCTGCGAAGGAGGTTGAAAATCTAGTCTAGTAACACACCTGGCAGTCTATTGAACCTTGACCTCCTAAACCAGAAACGGAGATTCCGTGAACATAAACATTTCTGCTAGAAATGGTGTTAATAAAGTTTCATTTTCAGACCCAGCCATGATGAATGTATTTCGTTATGTATTTGATCAAGCTAATATTTTGGAAGTAACTCAGTTTTATAAATCATTAATATCATTTAATTTTAAAACCCAAACAATTCTTATCTTTAGAAAAATTTTCTTTAATTTCCAAAAACATAATTCTTCTACCATGGACGAATCTAAATAAGTTTATTGCTATAAATATATATTAAATTGTCAACGGGGGTCAATTGGTCTTAGATATTAGACTCACATTGCACTTGGTCAATTTGAAGAGGAGACTGCAGTTCAATCATCTTTAGATAAACCTGGGATAGTTTTCCACAAATTATTCTCTATTTAGATATCCCCTTCTTCATACTATTGTGGGCGCTTTTAATCTTTGTTATCCTCCTCATCCTTAACACATTATACTAATATCATTCTGAAAATTGAAAAATGACACCTGGACACGGGAATCGAACCCGAGTCGCCGATGGCTGCGTTATCCGATGGCTTGTGATATTAAAAATCACATAATTGTAGCTGACGATTTCTGCTTTGTCCATCATAGACTCTGCCTTAAAATATGAGTGAAGAATGACCATGGGCACGGGACGAATCCTGGATAGCTCAGTGGTTAGAGCATTGGCGTACTAAGCCAAAGGTCCCGGGTTCGATTCCCGTGTCCAGGTGTCATTTTTCAATTTTCAGAATGATATCTAACTGAACCAACTACCATTAATATAGCTTCGGCTATTTACACTTAACATTATACTAAGTCATTCACAACCTTCGTTTTAAACATCCAGATTAAAAACAGACTTTCTCCCAGGCTTGTAGCTGTTATTCATTGCTGATCTGTCAGTTTGAGTTAGTAATAGGTGTTAGTTATTGTATTTATTTTTGGAGATTTTTTTTTCTTCTTGATTTTAGAAGTGAAATTTGTTTTAGAGCCCTAATACTGCATTTTGGTGGTTCAGAACTAATCATAATTATTGGATGAACCTAACAACCAGTCCTCAGACCAGTAATTTAACACTTAACTGAATGTATGAGTGTTATAATCAGAATTCTTGCTTCTCCTATCACGTAGAAGTGATGATTACAATTAGAAAATTATAACATACAGGTTTGGGAAGGATTAGACATAAGAGAAATATACAAGTATAACAAATAAGTTTATTTAAATCCAAACAAGAGAAATTGAATTACATATGTTTTAAATAAATAGATATTAGATCAAACAATCCATTGTTATTAAAGATAACTTTATTTATTTATCATAGTCATATACTTCCTGATAAGCAGGAATAGAAATAAGCTCCTTGATGACTTGGAACTATCAGAAGTAAGATTGAACATATAATTTAGTATAGTAACTCTAGAAATAAATATAAACGCTCATTCTCCTATGAAGGAGTGTCTGTCTCAACATAGCGACAGTCAAAAATAGGCAACAAATGTTATTTAAGGTTAAGCCACAATACCAAATTTAAGACCTGAAAGGTCTATTCATGAATAGTAGTAAAACTATAAGGAATGAAAACAAGGGGTATTAAATTCTAATTTTATATAGTTACTATGAAGGAAGTTATATAAACTAGCTAGCTTGAGTTAACTCCATAGAGAGTTACGAAAACCTAAGAATAAACTCCTAGAAGAGGAACTAGCATATTAAATATAGTAAATGGCGAGATATCAGACATCTATGCGGTTAAATTACTATGGCCGGTCGATTCCTAATAAGTACTGCCTGGACATTCATTAGTATATTTATATTTCCACCCTAGCTTGGGCACACAGTAAATAGTACAAACAATAAATGTATTAACTAATACAAACGGCGCCTGAAGGGGCAGGAGACAAAGCACTATCCCCGCGGGCCACTACTACGAACCAGTAGTGCTCCAAAAGACTGTGCACCGTAAATAGATACACTAAACAGAAATAATAGTGACAGCTATATGTAACTTGTTCATTGAAGAAAACGTTAGATAACCTGATTTCTGCCATAAAGAGTTCCTAAACATGGCGATACCCTTAGGGAGGTATTATTATTCCCAATTAAATAAAACTATGTCTAAAGGACATAGAAAAGGTAGTCAGACACTCTGACATAGTAAATAAAGTCTTATGGACCTAGATAAATAGAGCATTAAGCCCTTCATTCTAAACTACGCCATATGTGCATAGGAAAATGTGTCATAAATTTAACAAACAACTCTATGTCTTATGGACATATAAAAAGAGCGTTAAGACTAACATTCAAAACTATGCCTTTTGGGCATAGAAAATAAAGTTATTCATTCTGACACAAAAAATTATGTCTGATGGACATAGTTAAAGAGGTGTTACGAATCTAACCTAGATTATAAATATCAAATACTTGAAGTCTCAGATGAGGCTTCATCTGTAATGAGGTGGACGCCTGTCACATCGTAGTCACCATTAGTTTCTTCGGCGATGTAGATTTACATCCTAGTTCTTCCTCCGTCGAATTGATAAAATAGAATACAAAATGTGAAGCGAGGAATGACTATTATATAGTAGCAGAACTGGCGGGACATCAAAGGGGGTAAGGGGGCTAAGTTACAGAGTTGCTCTGAATGACCACTAGCGCTCGTTGATGGTGTGGCACCCAGAGAAAAACATCTCTGCCATTTCTTTGAAGCGGGGCCTGTGAGTAAGATGTCGTTTAGCTGATGGTCCCGGCATAGTCAGCTGGGGCAGTTTTCCTGGAGCTTGGGCGTTTCCCCAGCAGGTTCCACAGCAGGTTTAACATGCTACAATTATAAGAAATAATGTTAACATTTAGTTACTATTTGTTTTTTATATTATTCTACTATATATATATATATATATTTCCTTTTATGTTCATTATCTTTTCCAAGATTCGGATTTGGATTCGAGATTCGGATTGGTAAAGTAGTGTAGTCAACCTAACTCTACTTTATAATGATTTATTTTAAGCAAAATTTTTGTTTGTTGTAGGTATCACGATGTGGGATGATCTACATGGAACCAGGCACTTTAGGCTGGGAGCCCCTATTACAATCTTGGATCAACACTTTACCTAACAGCATTATCGATCAGAACAAGACTGTAATCAAACAAATGTTTCTGCGCTTCTGTGAGCCTCTACTCTATTTGATTAGAAAAGGAGGTGTTAAAGTTAGTAGATTTCTTACTAACTGAATAAACATCTTTTATATATGATATACAAACATATTACTTTTACTTTTTAATTGGTTTATTGATGTTGCAGATGTTTTGAACATAACTTGACATGTGTTTTATTTACCAGGAGCTCTCAGCGACGTCAGATTCCAACCTTGTGCGTAGTACAATGAACCTCTTTGATTGCTTCATGGATGACTTCTATGACACCAAATATGTGACTGCTTTGCCTGACTTGGATTCACGAGCTCAGTTAGAGGTGAACAACTGTCTTAAGAATCGCACAGGTTTTACTATTCATGATAGAAGTTACAGGAAAAAGAGATCTTATATTTGGAAAAAGGTACAGGAAAGGTAGATAGAAACATATAAAAGGGAACGAACACAATATGGCTTTTAGAGTGAAAAGAAGAACATAGTTTTTTTGAGCCTCATTGTTCGGCCCTTGTCAGCTTCACGTATTTTCTCCACACTTGCACATAACCCCCGACAACCCTCTCTACTGCCTGTGCTACTCCACTCTTTACTCTGCTCTATTGAGAACACTCCTCATTGTATTGGCCCGCACGGTGGCCACTTTCTCTCTCGTTCTTATGCACCAATGGGAAGCTTCCCTTCTCTCCTATTGAAGCAGTGGAGGGACTTCTCACTCAGAATTGAGTGGCTACCTTACCCTGGTATGCCACCTGACACAAAAGAGCTTATTTATTAAAGAGTAAAAAATTGTTGAATGCTATAAAGAGCATTGTTTAATAATTCTATATCTCTCTACCTCCTCCCGTTCCACTGCGACACACGTTGCCGGGACCTTCTCCTGTCCCACCGGGACTTTCCTGCCGATCTTTTCCCTACCCCCCCCCCCCTCCCCCCCCCACGACCCATGAGACCGGTGTATAATCTCCAACGTTGCCAGGAGACTGGACCCAGTTACCCAGGGATAACAAGTTCACATTTGGGCGGTTACAATTAAACAGGAAAAAGGGATGGAAACACTAAAGGTGACAAACACATTATGGCTGTACCTTTTTCCATGCATAAAAAAAACCTTAAAAATTCCAAAGAGGTTTCCCTTAAAGAGATTCATAATTATTATAAATTTCCTTAATTTACAAAGCAAAATCATAAAAAAAAGGACAGTTTTATATTTTTTATATCATTCATTAGAATATTAATAAAGCCACCTCTGTGCAATCATCCAGATTTTTTATTCTATTTTCATATTTTTGTCAGTCAAATGGGAGGATAATATTTGGATAGACCTGAGAGAGATAGGATGTAATGAGATAGACTGGATAGCATTAGCTCATAATAGGGATAGGTGGCGTACATTTGTGAATGCAGTAATGAACTTTCGAGTCCCTAATGCCATAGAGTAAGTAAGTGAAGTAGGCCTCCGAACAAATAGCAGGGTTCTCAAGGGTCGATGTTGACCTTGCAGTCTTGTAAACATCACTAACTATTTTTTATAAAAAAGCCTGTTTGTTTTAAGCTTGAGCTAGTTTGTGATTTAGTGTTGCATTTATTATCAAATTAGATTATCTGTGTTTCTGGTGAAACCCATGGAACTCTTCTCTTTCATAAGCTCAGATAATCAAGAGTCTTTTGTAAACATCGGGGCTTTTTAAGTAGACAGGTGGGACCACATACTGTACCTCTAGCAGGATGGCTACAAACAGGAAAAACCCACACAAATCACGGATTTTTATAACAACATTTTTGAAGCTACCCTGTCTAGAAGCTAGCTCCAGCCCACAAACTGACAGTTATTGTTGTTTAGAATGGTAATTACAATGTATGAAACTTGTTTTTATTTCCTATGGTTACTGCGTTTAGGGCGTGTTCTTCTTTTCGTGTATTTGGTCACTGGGAGGTACATTAGACACCCCTGGCCGAGATAAGTTCAACCTTCTCTTCCGCGGGTTGATGGAGAAGGAGTTCCCGGCCGCTCTCAAGCAGCAGTTCAACTTCCCATTTGATATCCCTCCTCCCCACAAGACCTACATCTTCACCCTCCCTGGGCAGGGCAGTGTATACGACTTCCGCTTCATCAAGGAGGTGATTATGTCTTTACTATCACACACCATTGTTTATAAGCTTTATTTAATTTTATTTACCTAATGTCCAAACGACACACATGTTTCCCTTCACAACTCAGCTGCAGTTAGCTTATCTTTACATTTAAAAGAATCATGATTAGAAAATCACTAAAAAACACATTGGACAATAGGTAATGGTTGCCTCTTAAAGAAAATCGATCGTCATCCCCCAATCCTCCGACCTAGGTTTCATTCTATTGGAACTCATCAGGAGGGAGTGTGAAACATGCAACACAACTTCCTAAAAGAGGAAACCAAAAAAACACAAAAGAGATAAAATGGAAATATGTAAAGCTGATAGGTCACATAGATGGGAACATGTAAAAGGAACAACATAAAGGACAAACACAGGAAAAGGACATTGGATGCGAATATATAATATATCTCTCTAAGGAAAACCTCTTTTCTCTTTATGAGGTAATTGTATTATATTCGGAAGAAGGTATAGGAAAGGTGGATGGAAACATATAAAAGGAACAAACACAATATGTCTTTTACAATGAAAAGAACACAGTTCACACTTTACATTACTGCCATTGGACAAAGAGGTAATGGTTGCCTCTTAAAGAAGAACACAGTTCACACTTTACATTGCTGCCATTGGAAAAAGAGGCCCTATCAATATTTACAGTTTTCCATTTTCTCCCTTTTGTGTTTTTTTGGTCTCCTCTTTTAGGAAGTTGCGTTGCGCGTTTCACACTCTTCCCTGATGAGTTCCGATAGAATGAAACCTGGGTTGGGGGATTGGGTGGTGACAATTTGTTTTCTTTAAGAGGCAACCATTACCTCTTTGTCCGATGGCAGCAATGTAAGGTGTGAACTGTGTTCTTCTTTTCATGGTAAAAGACATATTGTGTTTGTCCCTTTTATATGTTTCTATCCACCTTTCCTATACCTTCTTCCGAATATAATACTGTAATATACTCTATAGCAGGGATGTGTACAGGTTAAATTGGTCAATCTGGACTGAAATGACTAGAGTAGTTATGGCAGGAAGTAATGGACAACATGGTCAGGTCTAAGACTTTATCTTTAGTTCTTGACTGGGCGTTGTAACGTGCGCGAGATATGTGGTTATTATCCCCGATAAAATATGTGTATGTGTGAGGACATAACAGTTTGGCGACGAGGTGATTGATACGTTAACCCATTATGTAATTAAGCCACCGAAGAGTGCATAATGGCAGCGTTTTTATCAAGTTTCGCGGAATTCGATACTACCCAACCACACACGTGGACGAACTACGCAAAGAGGTTAGAACATTTTTTCATTGCTAATGACATCATCAACGATAAGAAGAAACGGTCTATATTGTTTTGTGTGATCGGGGATAACACATTTGATCGCTTAACTGCGTTAGTGGCGCCAGAGGATCCCGATTATAAATCATTTGGTGATTTAGTTAGTGTTTTAAACGGCCATTTTGCTCCAAAACACAATGATAGTGTTGAAACTTTCAATTTCAGTAAAAGGGATCAGCGAGCCGGCGAGTCCATTGTGGAATATGTTGCCGTTTTGAAAGAGATGGCCAACCGTTGCAACTTTGGAACATTTACAAATCGAATGCTGCGTGATCGTTTAGTGCAGGGGGTCGCGGATGAGACAGTGCAGCGCGAAATGCTTTCTAAAAACGAAATGAAGTTAGATGAGGCAATTTCCATGGCAGTAAGTAGCGAAGCAGCGGCACAACATCAACGTGTGATGCGGCCAACTTCTGCAACACCGGTTGGGTACCAAGACCAAGAAACAGGCCCAATGGAAGTACACAGACTATCTAGAAACCACCAATCTCAACATAGAGGTGCCAATAAGCAGCAAAGATTTTCTCCAAACCAACAACAGGATCAACGGTGTTATCGTTGTGACAAAGAGCATCTAACCTCTGAATGTCCTTGGGTGAATGCGATATGTCGTTTTTGTAAGAAGTTGGGCCACATAGAGAGGGCATGTAGGTCGAAGAGACGAAATGACGTCAAACGAAGAGTGCAACACCCACAAACCAACCATCTAGCACCCATGGAACCTGCAAGATCAGAATTAGATATGGCATATCAGCTGTTTTCTATGGGATCTGAAACTAGAGACAACCCACCCTTCCACATAAATGTGATGTTGAATGGAACTAAACATCACATGGAGATCGATTCAGGAGCAGCCCTAACAGTTATCAGCTCAGTAACCTATGAAAAAATATGGACCTCTAAACCAAAACTTATGAGTTCCGATATTCAACTTTGCACCTGGGGAACAAAACAGCCTCTTTGTATCCTGGGTTGGTGTAATGTGGAGGCCACATACAATGGTCTGTCCGCTAATCTGCCCGTAACCGTGGTGGAAGGAAATGGGCCAAGCCTCCTCGGGAGAAATTGGCTCACTAAGTTGGGAATTAAAATGCAAGGAATTCACCATATCCCTGATAGTAAGTTCTTGGAGACAGTACAGAAACTGTCAGCTTTTGAAGATAACAAACTAGGAGAATATGTTGGACCCCCAGTTTCATTAAAAATGGACCCCTCAGTTCAACCTCAGTATCTACGGAGCCGTCCAATACCACTGGCACTGGCAGACAATGTCAATCAAGAGATTACAAGGTTAGTTGATGAAGGGATATACAAACCAGTATCATTTTCAAAGTGGGCTACACCCCTAGTGATTGTGCCAAAGCGAGATGGATCTCTACGGTTGTGCAGGGACTACCGGAGTACAGTTAATAAAGCTCTATGCCCTGACAAATACCCTTTACCAACTGCAACTGAAGCTTTTGCATGTCTAACAGGTGGAACCATATTTTCTAAGCTTGACCTTGCACATGCTTATGCCCAAGTTAAAGTGAACGAAGAATCTTCTAAAATATTGACGGTGAATACGCCAAAAGGCTTGATGCAGGTGACAAGAATGCCTTTTGGAATTAGTGCAGCACTGGGGATTTTCCAGAGGCTTATTGAAGGTCTAAATGGATGCCAGCAGTGGTCACTGATGTGCTAGGGAGGAATATGTACCGTGTCAGTTTTAAGGAGGTACTTGGACAAACGAGACACATGGACCAACTTCGGAAACGCTATGAAAGAACGCCTCAACCAGAGGATGCCTCGGAAAGGCCACTTTCACAAGTTGAGCCGGCAAGATACCCAGATAAAGACCTTGTGACACATCATAGAGCAAGACTACTTCAACAACCACTACCAACTCCGGCAAGAGAAGACCACGAGAAACAACCAGTAGAAAACCCACAACCACAGTAACAGCAACCAGCAGCACTGATAGACAACACAGGTCAACAGCCAGCAGCATTGGTGGACAACACAGGTCAACAGCCGGCAACACCAGAATCATGCCCTCTTCTGAGGCCACGGAGACAGTTGCATACTCCTGTGTACTTGAGAGATTATGTGTAGATATCTAGGAGGGGAGGAATGTAATATACTCTATAGCAGGGATGTGTACAGGTTAAGTTGGTCAATCTGGACTGAACTGACTAGAGTAGTTATGGCAGGAAGTAATGGACAACATGGTCAGGTCTAAGACTTTATCTTTAGTCCTTGACTGGGCATTGTAATGTGCGCGAGATATGTGTTTAGTATCCCCAATAAAATATATGTATGTATGAGGACATAACAAATACAATTACCTCATAAAGTGAAAAGAGGTTTTCCTTAGAGAGATATATTATAAAAAACACATTACTTTAAATGAAAATGTTTTTTGGTTGTAACAAGAGCTGTTTCTCTAAAATATAAATATTTTGGCGATTGGAACTTCCGTAAAGCAAGGGTCTATGCAAACTACCTCTTTTGCCTTTTCCTTTGGGTGGCCCAGATTCTAACATAAATTAGTTTATTTATGCTGCTATTTGTTTTATGGCATGGTGATACTCATGCCTGCTACGTAATGTAATACACACCGCTAACTCTTCAAAATTTGTTATCAGGCCAAAAAGTTTAAATAAACTAATGTTAATGTTAGAGTGAAAGTCTTTGAAAGAGGAAGCTACTAACGTAGAAAGGTTTCTCTACTCTGTGTAGGGTAAAGGACGTTGGAAACCTTGGTCAGATGAACTGAGCAGTGCGCCAGCCATCCCTCGTGACATACCTGTGAACCAAATAATTGTGACAACAATTGAGACAATCCGCAACATGGAGGTGATGATGTACCTCCTAACTCACAAGAAACCAGTCTTGTTTATTGGACCAACAGGGACAGGGAAGTCTTCATACATCATGGTTAGTTGGGAGTTAGTCCAACATTTACTGCACACGGGCTCATTTAGTTTGATTGCCAGTATTGAGGAACTTAGGTTTAGAATGGCTGCTGGATTTACTTAGAGTGGTTTTTTATTAATGGATCCCACTTTTACTTTTGGCAAATGTGGATTAGTTTCCTCTAAATCAGACCTTCTCATCATTACTACAATAGCATAGTTAGAATCGGTACATACTGATGGGTAATAAGATGCAGTACAAATTACATATAAATATAAAATAAATATATATATATTTAAATTTCATTTATAATTTATAATACTTAATTTTTAATATAATAAACTGAATTAGTGTCTAATGGCTTGGAAATTTATAATATGACAGTGTAGAAACACTGTACAATGATGTAAAGTAAGTGACAGTGAAGGAAGCCAACCTGAAAGGATAGTTAGGTTAGGTCTAGATAGAAAAACACACTTCTCTCTTTATTTCTTCTCTTCTTTTTTTTCTTCTTAAACTATTGCCCTATCACACTTCACAACTACACATTGTTTTAAATTTTTGGAAATATTCCTTTATCATTTGAAGAGACTCATTGAAAACACACAAAACACAAAGAAAGATATGCTATTGAACTACATGTTTCTAGAATGATTCGAAACATGTAACTGAAAACTTGCAGTGTTGCCAAATTGATGTAACATAATTTTTATTGCTAGTCCCATGAATTGTAAATTTATGCCTGTAATAGGCTTTTATTTTGCTATTGTTCCCATGTAAATCAACAAGTTATTATTTACAGGCCAGGTGTTGGAAACCTTTGTATTGATGCTCATTAAAACAGATGTTTGCTGGTACTGTATTAGTTATTAAAACAAAAGTGTGTGTGGATGAAATGTGCATGATTGTAGGGACATATTTTATGTAAAGTGGTTTAATACATTTCAGAGTTTGCTACTCCACAGGATGAGTAAAGAGCTGTACACTCCTCTGTTTATAAACTTCTCCGCTCAAACCTCGGCCAAGCAAACTCAGGACATTATCATGGGAAAGTTGGATAGGAGAAGGAAAGGTATGTAGGACCAGCCAAACAATTCAACCAGTGGGTTTGCTCTTCTTTCACTTTCAGACATTATCAAGTTAGCAACAGCTGAGCTCACTTTTAGTTCTCATTGAAGGTATTTTTACATTTAGTATTGAAATAACACATTATTTAACATTTCAGATTCTAATTCACAAGTGATTACAGAACGATTACATAAAAGAGGCCAAAATTAATTGAGGTGGTAACAAACACTCTCGTGTTATAAAGTGCTACTCTTGCAATATACTCGTCTGCTGATGACGAGGAGATCGTGATTTGATCCTGGTTGTGTCTACTAAGTGGGGTTTTTCCTAAATGGTTTCCCACTCTCTTTCTCCACACAAATGGGGGTACTCTTCCTTTAAATTCTATCTTCCTCATCCCTGAGACATTAGCGTAATTAGTACATAAGTGTATAACCTGAATAGGTAGTAAGACCCTGAGGCTAAAAAAAAGTATAAAATAGTTTTTCTGAGCTTTTTCAATTGTGAAATAAGTTGTGAGGAAATTTATTTCTAAACAGGGAAAGTTATTACTATAGTTCTTTTTCTCCCTTTTTGGGAGTTGTATTGTGCATTTCACACGCCCTCCTGATCAATACCGATAGAATGAAATCTGGGGTGAAGGTTTGGGCCTTAGCAATTAATTTTATCCAAGAGGTAGCCACTACTTCTTTTTGCAGTGTAAAGTCCTGAATTAAATTATTAGTGGATAACCCGAACGGGTAGTAAGAAGTGAAAAGTTAAAAAAAATAAAAAAATACATATACAGTGAAACCTCAATATATTGAACTTCTGTATATCAAAATTTTCCCTATATCGAAGTTTTGGTGAATTCCGTGACATTACATAGAAAAACTTTCTATACATCAAAGATTTAGTGATAAATAAAATGATAGAATATTAGGAAAATGGTAGAGCACAAATAAAAGTAACAACACTGACACATATTTACACACACTTCAATATTTCGATGCTATTGTAGCATCTTCCTCAGGAAGTAGTAATTACTACTAGTGATAAATAAAATGATAGAATATTAGGAAAATGGTAGAGCACAAATAAAAGTAACAACACTGACACATATTTACACACACTTCAATATTTCGATGCTATTGTAGCATCTTCCTCAGGAAGTAGTAATTAGACTAATTACTACTTCCTGAGGAAGATGCTACAATAGCATCGAAATATTGAAGTGTGTGTAAATATGTGTCAGTGTTGTTACTTTTATTTGTGCTCTACCATTTTCCTAATATTCTATCATTTTATTTATCACTAAATGTTTTTGCTCAATGCACTTTTTTCATATATAAAACTATATATCAAAGAAAAATTCTATATATCAAATTTTTTTCAAGACGAATTGGGATTTCACCCCCCACCTCCATCCCCAGAGAAAAAAGGAAAGGTTTGGTCCAGGTCATGGTGACACCAACGGGTCGCCCAGCATGGTGGTATTGTTTCCACACTCCTCTCACCCCTTTCCTCAAGGGGCTGCGTTTAACACAATACGTTGTGGTCTTCAATCAGTTTCGAAATACAGAGGTCAGACTGTATTTATTTGTGCGTGTCTAAGCTAGGGTTGTTATAATTTTACCCAGCCAAAAAAAAAACTTAAAAAACCCCCAAATAACACCTATTATACTTTGTCAAAAAATCAAATGAGATTACTAAAGTTCTTACCTTTTATCTTTAACTAAAGAAATCAACAAATCAATTCTGCAGCTGACTCGCCAGTAATTTGATGCATGGTCTCCCCTCCCACCTCTGTCTATCCCTTCTACACAAACACAAACTTGCTGGCTTATACAGTATTGTTGTGAAGAATTACATTGTTGCAATATTGTTTCCTTTACTATGTATATTATTACTCCTTTCCTTACTATATTAAAATTAAAATATGTGTCTCTGGATCCTGAATAATTAATATATTTGAATTAATGGCTTAGTCAGATAACATACATAATATCTCTAATTAAACCACATAAAAACCAAAAAACCCATTATAACCCAACTGGGTTGGCTTTTTTAAAATAGCCCGGGTTTGTTTCAACCCTGGTCTAAGCTACATCACTCTAGTCCAGTTGGTGGGAAGAACAACCAGTATTAAAGTACCGTTTCCCAGAGGACTCTCGAATGCACTAATTTTACATAATTTCTGTAGAGGCACTTTCCATGTCCCAATGAAATTAGGTGATAATGATAGTAATAGGAGGGTATGGAACCAGTAGAAAGTTTTAACTCAATGGGAACCTAACTAACCAGACCCTAATGGCCGTTGAAATAACTCTCCTTTTGGGAAAAATACCCTTTATACCAGCCGGGAATTGAACTTGGGACTCCAAGGTTGGTAGCCAGGTGCTCTGACCACTATACCATGATGTCAGTTAATCAAATAACAAAAGTCATAACTAAGTGTATATTTTAGTAAGTAAATAAAAACACACAAAATAGAATAAAACTAAATAAAATAAACAGCTAGTTGATAAAAATACAAGATTGCTAACTAAACATTTAAATATCAGTCTCTTATAATGTTCAGTCGATACACAATTCACGTCACTCCGCCCCTGGTCCCTGCGCACCACACACCATGTCGATACACGCTACATTACACTCACTGGATACGCTCGTTGAGTACTAAGAACCAAGAACGTCCTGCCGACTGCCAACCGAGTATATATAGGGGTACAGTTAAGAGTTTGGGGTCCTCCATTTCTAAAAGACTGGGATTTGAATCAAATGAACCCAAACTCTTCTCATTGTGCCACTTTCCTTTAAAGTAAACTTGCCTTTGCACACTCTAAACACCTTGGCACTAAAGCTGGCCTATCTAACTGCCAAACAAGGATGGAGAGGGAAAGTGCACTGGCCTCTCATTCAAACCCTAATCTCATTACAATAAATTACAAATTATTATTCGTTTGGATAAAATCTGAAGTAATTGAGTTGTAAACTGTGATTGATCATATTAACTTGATTTATCAGCTTAAAATGAAATATTGAAAATAAACAAGCAATTAAAAAAAACTTAAAAGTAATCTTAGTGCATCCGCACTATAACATTTTTTAAGTATAGAGCAGATAACTAGGATTGTGTGAAATACATTTTTTCAATTTGAAGCGAAGTCGGATAGAATAATATGAGATATTTACAAGGCCAAATCAAATTTTGAATATTTAGAAAAAAATGTTATTGTTGGATGAACATATCATACTTTGCATGACTAAGTAAATCTAAGTATTAAATATTATTTATTAAATGCTTTATTTTTAATATAATTAATATATTTCATCTTAAAATGATAAATTTAGTTACTATCACAAAATATAATCTAAGTTTTTTATGTATTTTTTATGTGAAATCTAATTTATGATAGGAATAACAGCATAAAATGAAAAAAAAATCATAAATATGTTTTATAGCTTTAAAAATTTATTTTTTTAGCAAAGATTCATAATTGTCAAATCTGGAATTTTACTTTTGAATCAAAGTCAAACTGAGCGAATATTCAAAGTGAAGTCAAAGATTTCAAAGCCTCGGGTATCTCTACAGATCACAAAAAATATTTAAACTTTGATTTAGCTTCGAGAATATTTCATATATTTGATTTGAGTTAGCTTGAATTGAACAAATGCACTTTACACACCCCAATTCCATTCATGACAAAGATAACTCAAATATTTATTTAGTTTACAATCGTGTTGTTATGCACAGGTGTGTTTGGCCCTCCACTTGGCAAACAGTGCGTTGTGTTTGTGGATGATGTGAACATGCCCTTGAAGGAAGAGTATGGGGCCCAGCCACCCATAGAATTGTTGAGACAATGGCTCGACCACTGGCAGTGGTATGATCTCAAGGATGTGTCCTCTCTCACTCTCATAGATATACAGGTACTATTAGCCCTAAACATGACTGAATCGTAGACAAAACTAACACCAAACTTATGGCAAATCTTCAGGAATACACTTTTTGGCATATAACCTGAAAATGTAGTAAGACTAAAGAAAAAAACAACACTTTTATTCACTACTGCTTCTTGAGGAATATGTCATAGGTAGGGTGTCCAGCGACCTGGAAAACAGGTAAAAGTCAGGGAAATTGATCACATTTCTGGAATTTTCACATATTCACTATAATATTACACAACTTTTTCATTTACAATAGTCAAAATAACATTTTTCTTCTAGTTAATAGTCACCGCAAATCTCTTTTAGCACAATTGAGTATACTAATTTCAATTCTCAAAGTCAACTTGTGATTTTCGCTTCATTTTTCCACCCCTCTCTGCATGTCTTTAGCCAAAGAAAGTTGAGCCATAGGCCATGGCTGTGTGCATATGTGAGAATTCGGTTACACTTTTGGAAGAAGAAACTAAAAAAGAATGTTTCTGACACATTTTAAACTATACTGGTGTACACAATATGATCTAACTGAAATCTAACTTAGATCATACGTCTATACTCTACAACTGCTGGAAAAGTTGGATATTGGCTCTGGGAAACCTGGAAAACTCTGGGAATTTTAAAATATATTTTGGCTGGACTCCCTGATAGGGTATTAAGATATTGTTGTAAAAATGTGTTCATGTTTTCAATTTTATCTATGCTCCATTTTTCAACTTTTATCATATTTATATGTGTATACAGCACAAAATAATGTAAGTTGATCCATTTAAAATAAATAATAAATACATCCTCATGACTTCTCATATGTTATGGTGGAGTAGTTGATTATATTTTGAAAACATGAAATGTTATATTATTGAAAATTGTGTCTTTAAGATTCAAATTAATATCATTCAAATTTGGATCAGCATCTTTTTATTCAGATTTAACATTTTTAATTCAATTTTCACGTTATTCACCCTGTCTGACACCCTAGCTCAATCGGTAGTGTGTCTGTCTACTGAGCTAAGTGTCCCGGGTTTTATTCCCGGCGTGGCCGAAAATATATCATAAGTGAACATTTTGGTTTACCCTTTCACACTGATGAATTAACAGCCAGGGACTGGATGTTGTGCCTGTCCTAGTCCTAAGTTATATTATAAGGCATATGAAGCTACAACAGGCCTAGCAGATGGTAGGTAGTGGAAAATAATATGGCTTGAATAAAACTGACCCAGGCCACAGGCTGGAAACAATAATGGATGTAATGTAACTTTATTCACCCTAATATACAACAGGTTAACAAAACAAAGTAATTTTTAAATTAATATTTGTTTATACAAAAGTATTTCATTCAATATAGTTTAGGGATTTACAAAATTTGAAAGGTCCACTATTTTAGTTGCAGTATGCTTATTTTGTTATATTTAATATACCTGTGTGTGCTTCCAACAGTTGATTTGTGCCAAAGGCCCCACCAGCCAAGGGGGCAATGTTATCACGCCTCGGTTTTTGCGACATTTCAACACCTTGTGCATTGATGAGTTCAATGATGCTGTGATGATTAGCATCTTCAGCAAGATAATGTTGTGGCATCTTGATACAAGGTAGAAACAAATATATACATTTTAAATATTTATCGGCATATTTTAGAGTTAATATTTGCTTTTAATCGATTCTGAATATTAGTTTTAGCTATGCATTTTTGAATTTCCAATCTTTATCTGAAAATCTATGATAAGTTCACATTAATTCTTTAGTTTCTATGAAAAATTTAGAGTTGAGTTGAATTCACTATTTTATAAATTCGAATCCCAATTTTCCAATTTACGTTTTAATCTTGTGAAAAATTATGAACATAAGAGAAAACATAAATATAATAAAATATAAAATACAAATATTAGCTATACTCCATTCACGGTAGGAATTACTCTCTGAACGGTCTTTTTTCCTACCAATATCCTATTATATAATATATTTCTGGTAGGGAAAAAGGCCTTTCAGAAAACAATTCCTAGTCTGAACAAACTTTAGACGTTAACATTCTTTCTTATACTCCATTAATTATAACAGTCATACATTCAATTTAGTGATAAATTACTGGTCTGGGGCATGGCTGTTAAGTTCATCCTGTAATTATAATTGGTTTTGAACCACAAACAGTATTATAACTCTAAAACAAATTTCACTTGAAAAACTGAAACAAAAAATATTTTTCAATGGATTTAAGTCTTAAATCTAAAATGTTCTCAAATCCTCGAGTCTTAAATAGCCATTAGGATTTGAAGGATTTGATGTTCCTTCCCTAATATATATATATATAAATAAGTATAAATATCCACAGTCAGTTTAGGGATAAAATTAATGGTCTAGCTGGCTATAATTATATTGGGTAAACCACTAGTCAGCATCTTAATGGTTTTAAAAAACAATTGGTATTCGTATTTTGAGAAAAATAACAAGCCCCTTTTTTTTTCCAAATCTCGAAAAAAAATTCATATTTTTTAAAATCCTCAAGTATTTTAAGGATGCTAAGTAAAAATAAACCATCCTTAGTTTATTTACATAAAGTTTTATTGATCTCATTATTATTTTTTCATATTGGATTAGACTGTCAAAGACAGGGTTTGATCCTAGTCGGGTGCATATTGAGAGTGGTTTTCCTAAATGGTTTTCCACTCTCCTTCCACACAATTGTGGATGTGCTTCCTCTCAATTAAACCTCCCTAATCCTTAAACTATTAGTGTAATTAGTACATAGGCGTACAACCCAAACGGTTAGAAAGATACAATGCTAAAAAAAAAGAAATTGTTTCCTACACATTATTTTTTATTTGGAATTCTATTATTTTTGTATTTGCGCAAACACTAAAAATCCGTAAAGTATCAAACAAATCACTGGTTCTCTCATTTTATTTTGAGCCTTCCAAATTGTAACTTAGAAGTTGATTTTGTTTTTGAGAATCTAAGCGTATATCTATGATCTAATTTCAGGGGCTTCAGTAAAGAATTTGACCCGTGCATAGAAGAGATAGTTTTAGCTACACTTGACATCTACAAACTGTCGCTGGCAAATCTTCTGCCCACCCCAGCTAAGTCTCATTACTTTTTCAACCTTCGGGATTTTGCCAGAGTAATACAGGTATAATACATAATAGCAACTGAAGTTTATCTTATCTGATATAACTTTCTTTTTTTAAATAAGCAATATTCATTTTAAGGTGTCACTTTGTTCAAATTATTGCTTCCTTATCTAGTATATAATATAAATAATAGGGCTGCAGGGTTATTATGACCACGACAGAAAATGAATTTGTGATCGTTAGCAGAGAGACGCTAGACTTTGCAACCATTAGCAGAGAGCCACTAGACTTTGCGTCAAAAGTTAAATTTACTTGTCCTTTGGTTTGCATTATGAGATTATGTTTGCTAGGTTTTGTAATTTATTAGGTGTTTTGTGTTACTTGATTTAAACTTGCCATATTATTAGCTCAATACAAGGCCGTAGCCAGTCAATAATTTTAGGGGGGGTTTGGTGGGCACATCCCATAATTGCTGGAAGCTAGAAAAAATTCTAAATGATAAACAGTTCTAGACTTTCTCTGAAGTGGGTTTTTTTAATGGTAAAATAACCCCCTAGCTGCCGAAGGCTTGGAAAATTTCTGAATATTAAACACTTTTTGAAGCTCTGTGAAATGGTTTTTTATGGTAAAATAACCCCCAAAATGCTGAAGGCTAGGAAAATTTCAAAATATTTAACACCTCCAGAAGCTCTCTGAAGTGCTTTTTATAGTAACACAGCCCCCTAATTTGTATTTGTATCTTAATTTTGATATTGTTTGAATAAATAAAGCCATATATATTTTGTTCTTAAAATTTCGCGGGGGGTTCGAACCCCCAAAGCCCCCCCTGCTACGGCCTTGGCTCAATATAATAATCTCAAAACGTTTTTGTATGTGTTTCACATAATCTATCTTTAAATAGGCCTTTATATTAATGTAGGCCAAAGTGTGGATAGTACACTTACACTGAATGTTAAAAGAATATTTTCTTTGAAACATAACACTATTAAAATGTATTATTACTCACCATCTATACACTGATAATTGGGACATTCCAATATTAATATTCATTGTTTGCAGGTTTTATAGTAGGCGGAGGTTAGTTAGGCTTCAACATATTTGGGGTGTTAGTAGTTTGTTTTGACCCACCTCATGGGGCAACATTGACCAAGACGTTAGTTTCTTTGGTCTAATTTTCCAATAGTGGGGAGGTTGGGATTTGAATCCTAGATGGGTGTGATGAGTGATTTTATTTTTCTAAAGGTTTTCCCACTCTACCGCTACACAAATCTGAATTCTATAACTGAACCTTGATCATCTAAGTATACCCTATTAGGGTAAAACACATGGGCAGACCAGTTTAAGATATTAAAAAGGTAGGCCTAATCTGTTTAAGATGCCTCAACAAAACTTTAATAATGTAAGGCTATTGAAACTGAATCATGCATAGGCCTACAGTAGTAATTACTTTCCACATTAATGTGAGTTGTAGGCCTATGAAATATTGCAGCCAAGACTGGAAATAACCAAAATAGGCCCTAGCTTAATGTTTACATGCGGTTTGGCTTAGGCTTAGGTTTTTTTAATCATAAAAGGTTTACTAAAGAAATATAATATCCTTATATTCTTAATCACTTAACTAAATTCTCAAGGATTCCCTTTAAATAAAAGATGCATTTTATTATTTTTAACCATCCAAACCACCCTCTCATTCACTTTATTGTTAACTTAGTAGGCCGACTTGGTATAAATTCCCATTGTTTTTGACATTAAGTTGTAGAAAATATGTCTAAACGCTACTTTTGGAAGTTCTTGAATGCTTTCATCAACTTTAAATAACTAGTCTTATTTTCTAAGATCTTCACAAAACATTATTATACTTGTTCCAGTATCAACATTCAACACAAATAATTATATGAAGAATAAAGCATTGTGTCGTAAAGCAAACATATTACAAAAAAAATTGTTTCTTTATTGGCCAATGTCTTATATAATTAATTCATTTCCCCGTGTGATATTACTATTTGAATGCATATTTCACATTATGATTTTTTGACTAAAATATGTTATGTGTATTGAACAATGTAGGCCTAGTATTTTTTTCATTTTAAACCATAGGCAAACAAAATGCTGCAAGAGATTTATCAAATTAAGCTGGGTTAAATCTTTATTGCAAATAATGTGACTTATGATCAGCTGGTTGGGGAAATAAAAATAAATGAATAATGTTCAGTCATGAAGACCAGCATTCTTGAAATAAATAACCTAATTTCTAGCCTCTAACGTATTAAAAGGTAATATTCTTTGGGAAAGTATTACCAACTGTTGACGCAAACTGAAGCAAAGTCGAAGCTAAAACTATCGGACGATACAAAGTGTGGTGGTCATAATAACCCAAACGTTACTTTTTCCTCAAAAGTGAAGCTAATTAGCGATAGCAACTAACTTTGTGTCGAACGGTCATAATAGCCCTGCTGGGCTGTTAAACCCTTTTATCAATCAGGCATATCCCGATCTTGCCGATCATTTGGTTTATTTTCTTTACAGTATTACTTACTTACTATCTGGGATTAGGAACTCGAAAGTTCATTGCCGCGCTTATGAAAGTACGCCACCTAACTCTATCTTAGATAGTTCTATCCAGTACACCTCATTACACCCTATCACTATCTTGATATAGTTCTATCCAGTCCACCTCATTACACCCTATCCTTATCTTGAGATAGTTCTATCCAGTCCACCTCATTACACCCTACTATCTTGAGCTGGTTCTGTCCAGTACACCTCATTACACCTTATCCCTATCTGGAGCTAGTTCTATCCAGTCCACCTCATTACACCTTATTCTATCCAGTCCACCTTATCTCTTTCAGGTCCATTCTAATATTATCCTCCCATTGGCAGCAAAGTCTTCCCACTGGTCTCTTCCCATTGTATTTGGCAGTCAGTACGCTGAACAAGGTTCTAGAATTTCCTATTCACGCTGCATGTCCTGCCCACCATAATCTATAGGACTTGATTATCTTAACAATTTCTTGTGATGAGTACAGGGTGTGTAACTCATCACTATGTAACCTCCTTGACTCCCCAATATCTTAATCCCTTTTTAGAGCAAATATATTCCTAAGAACCTTGTTTTTGAACACCCTTATTTGTTTTTGTTTTGAAGAACACATTTCACATCTATATAGAATTGATAAAATTATTGTTTTGAATTGTTATGATTACAATATTATGAAGGTAAAATGTATCTACCATAATTTATGATGAACAAAATGATTAGATATAGTTTTAATAAGTCTGTAAATAAAATATTTATTTTTAGTCAAAAATGGTTACAAACCCACTTTTATTTTTAATTGGTATAGGAAAATTATAGCATAATTTTTAAATGCCTAGCAAATCAAATATAGAAGGTTAAAAATATAAATATATTTTTTAGGCATATATTAATTTTCTATCTCTATTCTTGGTCACAATTTGGTCACTTTAATATCTTGTTCAAATACATCTTTTTAATGCTCAACTGTCAGCTTAAATTATTAATAATTTATAATAATTATTTGAAAACTAGCTCAAAGCTATTCAAAGTCTAAAATACTGTTTATTTGTTTTTATCTTTTCCATGAAACGTAGGGACTAATAACTATTATATATTTGGAATAATTTACCTAAACAAAAAAATAAGGGTAAATGATAAAAATACCGTAGGTATTATTCCCAAAAAGTGAATTGTTTCTATGGTCACCATGGTCTGGTTAGTTAGGCTTAAGCTAGGTTTAAGATTTATTGTGTCATCATCATCATCATCATCATCCACACAGTCTCACTGGGACTAAGTATCCGCACCTACATGGGACCCCAACTTCACAAGTTGGTAACATATCAGCCACCGCCAGTAGAAGGTAATGAATGTCATGCCGGCAAATTCTAGTGGTATTAGCATACTACCTATGTTATGTATACAAAATTTTTTCGTCAAACTATTTGTAGTTTTTTAATTTTCTTTCAGGTTTAAACTAGGGATGGGTAGAATCCTATATTTCTCTAATCCAAATCTCGCATCCGCACCATAAATTTTCTTTCAAATCTCGAATCTATATTTGAATCCTCTAATCTTAAAAAATGTACGATTTTAAAGTGAAGATATTTAAAAATTTGATTATAAAAAAGTTGTTTAATATTTGGTGCCGCTGACAAAATGCTATTTTTTTTGTCATGTCGACTGTATCATAAGTAACAAAAGAGAACACTTTATGTAAAGTTATAGTATTTATACAATTTTATCCTTTTGTCTTTTGCAATTTTTTTTATTCTTCAATCTACACAGCTATTAATTATGATTACCACTGCCACTATTGCTTAAAATTGTTATTTCAGGTCAAGGTATTTTTATAATTGTATTTGAGATTTTTATGAATCTTGAATCTCTTCAATACCATAGGATTCGAGGATTCAAGTGTCTCCTCTTTGGTTTAAACCAAATTTCATCATTTTCCTTCAAAGAATATATAGAGTTTCCCCTCACCTTTGCAACTGTACACACTACAGAGTCATGTCATGTGATTCCAAAGCTATGTATTAATCACAACTTGTGAATGTGAGGAATGCCAGGCCTCCACCGTGGTTCGGATTCCACGTTAAACTGTAGGTCCTCCATTTCATCTCACAATCACCCTACCATTACACATTAGTGTAAGTACGTATAACCTGAACGGGTAGTAAGACGCGGTGCCAATAATAATAATAATAATAATAATAATAATAATAATAATAATAATAATAATAATAATCCAAAGCTACGAATGAGCCATTAAAATTTTACACTGTTGGTATTATCAAACTTTTTGCTTCATGGAGTCAATTCTTAAATTCTTTTATTTTCTGTGTCTTAGGGAGTGCTACTTTCGGTTCCTGAAGCGATGGAGGACCTTCAATCCATGAAAAGATTGTGGGTCCACGAGGTGTTGAGAGTTTATTACGATCGTTTGGTCGACGATAACGACAGAAATTGGTTGTTTGACACTCTTCATAACGTGTGCAGGGACAAATTGCATGAAGACATGAATGAACTGTTTTCTAGACTTATCACAACTTCTCCTAAGGTAGTAAAAAAATTGATGGGAACAATAGTTGGGTCGAATCCACTATTTTACCAATCTGAATCTCAAATTTACCTTCAAATCTCGAATCTGAATTTGAATCTTAGAAAAAAATTATATACGTGAGAGTAAATATAAATATGTTGTAATAATATAAAATTCAAACATTCAGTTAAGTGTTAAATTCCTGGTCTGGGGCCTGGTTGTTAAGTTCATACTATAATTATAAATGGTTCTGGACCACCAATAAGCAGTATTAAAGCTCTAAAACTATTTTCTCTTGAAAAATTGAAAAATTAACTTTTTTTGAAAGATTTGAATGTTGAATCTAAAATATCCTTAAGGATTCAAGCGCCCATCCCTAATATGAACATACTATACAAATCACATATTTACCTTTTAATTTAATTCTAACTGCCAATAGGCTCTATTTCATCTACCAGAGTCTGTTTCCTACCTCACATTAAGGTCCACACTCTACACCACACAGTATGCTAGTTTCTTGTTTGGACAGTAATATGAACATCTGACTATGTCTCTTCTCTTCAGATTGGAGAGGAGGAACTACGGCAACTGATATACTGTGATTTTGCGAATCCAAAGGCAGACTCTCGTAATTATATTGAAGTGTTGGACCTTGAACATCTCCGCAATGTTTGTGAAGGATATCTCAATGAGTTTAACAATATGACAAAGAAACCCATGAACCTGGTTCTTTTCAGGTAAGCTAACACTATCGTTTTTATTGTTGGGGAGAGCAAATTAGCTTCAATATGAACACTTATGTGGACGGGAATGACTTTTTTATTTTGGGATGGGAACGGGACGGGAAATGAGTCAAAATATCAGGATTTGGGATGGGAACGAGAACGAGAAATTTTAAAATTACTCTTTAGAATAATCTCAGATTTAAAATATATTGATTTCTAAACTAATATGGTAAGACTTGTTAGAGCTATAATAATTAAAACCCACGTTGGTGGCTGCATGGTCTAAGGTACCACTCTCGCAATATACTAGACTACCGATGACGGGGATATTAAGTTTGAATTTGGCTAGGTGTACTAAGGGGGGTTTTTCCTAAATGGTTTCCCACTCTATCCACGCAAATGCAGGTACACCACTAAAGTCAATATACCTCATTCCTAACACACTAGAATAATTAATACATAACCGGAATGAGTAATAGATGCGGTGCTAAAAAAATTGCTAAATGTAGTAAAAAATAACATAGCAAAATAAATATAAGTTTGCGCGAATAGCATTTTTTTATTAAATCAAATAACCAAATTTTCAATCAATATCTAATAATTCAATAAAATACTTGATTTTATTACATTTTTGATGGAAATTATTTTTATTATCTAATTTCTTTCAAAAATGGTGTTTTATATTTAATTATTTACATAGTTCATAAAATACTAGAAAACATCAAGTTTGGCACCTCTTCAATTTGCTCTGAATATGAAACTGCAAAATATTATCTAGGTTTGAAACGTCTTTAAAAGTCACTTTTCTTAAATGTTCTCTCAAGGTTTGACACCCCTTAAAAGTGATTGTTTAGCACCCCTTATGCTCTACTCCCTATCTGGCTCACCTACAACAAACAAGCTGATCACTGATAAATAGTTGACCTTGGCAAGCTACTTCCTTCCCCCCTTCCTCTCATTTCCACACCCCAAAAGATAGAATATATCTTTGTCCTTCTCTAAATCTTTCAAACTCTTTCACTTGCTGAACCTAACAAATAACTGTTGATAGAGAGAGCACAATAATTCACCCGCCTCTCAACTTGTTTGTTTTTACAAGTGGTAAAATAACCCCCTCCACCAAGTTTGCTAAATAACAAAGAAGAAGACTGTCTACAAAAGAGATAAATGTAACATTACAAAGATGTAAGGTTACTACTTTGTCCTTCTCAACCAATTCGCCCGAACTATCATACTACCCGCCCCAAGAAACTACAGAAAATAGCCAAAAACAATAGTAAACTTCTCTATTGTTATTCCAGTCCTAAAACGGTCCTTAAATTAAACCATCTCCTTCTGCACAATACTCCTTCAACAATATACAAAAATCAACTTCTACTAATAACTCAATAAATAAACATACCCCCTGGATCTGATGTCCTGGACACCGAAGATATCTCGCTGGTTAAATAAACATCCTAAATCGGCGAGTGGGGCAACTGTACCAAGTGCATTCGCACTCGATGTGTACATCATACCGTCAAGTTAGAAACTGACGAACGCAAGTCATGGTCGCCAGCTGTCAGGGGAAGATGACGTCACAGACCTCGCCGGAGCTCGCTACAGACCCCTGACGTAGCAAGCCAATCGTTCGATGAGGATTCAAATTTCAAGACGGAAAACCGTTGGGTCGAGCGGTTTAACCTACCAGAGGCCTGCACGCTGAACTTCCCAAGATGTGGCGTGACTGACCTCCCCTTCCACATTACTGACCAACTGGCAACTTACCACCCCCCTTTTTGTGCTACGCAACGAGACCAGTATATAACTTATATCCGCCGTAGGATATGTGTTCACTCCAATATTATTTTCGTGAAGTCTGGTACAGGCTATTCATTATGATGCTCGTGAAGAGCTAATTTCAGATGACCATTATTTTCATGAAGTCCTGTTTAGGCTATTCATTATGTTACTTGTGAAGAGTTCAGTTGATTACGATTATTACTCTCGCAAAGAATTCAGTGTTGACGAGATGATTTTCAGAGTCTACGTGATATGTTCTGTATTCACGTTATTAATTAAGTATGTACGATATTATGGTTATGATTATCATTATACTGTACAGGTGGTTATACGGACAGAAGTGCGACAACAGAAGTCAGATGATAGATTATAGTTATATAGATGTGATAGACTAGACTGCACTATGAATAGAGAGACACCTTATATCCAGTTCTATCAAGAACGCTCGTGCTCCGTATTCTATTGCAATCTACGACTACTGCACCTGTCAACATCCACACGGATCTTCATTACCACAATGTGAAAATGTTGAAATCATCGCTATCGTGGATGGACGGCAACCTTGGACATGGTAATAAGAAAATGTCTTATATTGTAAATATTCTCCGAGTGTTTCGTTATATTGAACTTTTCAATTAAATTAATTGAACTGTAATGGGTGACTTACGTGTGGCTTAACATCACGGACTCTATAAATGTTCTTTTTTTTTTTTTTTTTTTGGGTCATATTGAGTATTTGCCTTGGTTACATTGTTAGACTCAAGTATACGTTTGCTATTAACTTGTGGGAATTACTTGTAATATTATTATTTCTTATTTTTGATATTAACCCAACCTGTATTGTTAAAACAAAGAAATTTGGTAGTAAAACTTAGAATCTCTTTTGATAAACAAGAATTAATATTTAATATTGTTTATGATGTATTCTGGAAGATATGTTTTCCTGCTATCTATGTTCGCAACATACTTTTGCTACTAGGATGGTCGAGGCCACTATGTTCATTAAATGTTGTTTAAAAATTCATATTAAATGATTATTTTCTCAAAAACTCTCTGCTCTGTGTTTCTTATTTATTTAGAGTATTTTTCATTTTTAGATTATGCCCTTTCTTACTCGTATTGTTGTTTACGGTGGCCTTAAACTACGAGGTAGAAAGAGAGGGCGTAACATAAAGAGTGATGAGTCGGCAGTAACTGCTAGAACACAAGCGCCATCCGCCCCTTATTTTGTTTCCTGGAGCACTATGTTTTATTTTCCACCTGAAACTTTTCAGTAAAGGGTAATTCCCGCCAGACCAACAGGAATAGATAAATTCCCGACCTTTTCCCCCCCGAGGGTTGGGGATCCCGGCCAACCCTAGTTTATACATAGAAATAGAGGATTTGCTCAATTCTATGTATTGATTGATTTTTTTTTATCAAAGAGAAGTAGAACTTTTAGCAATTTAGTATTTACAGTAGAGTTGGCTTGAAACGACTATTTTACAAATTCGAATCTTGAATGCGAATCTCCAATTTTTCTTTGAATCCTGAATCTCAAATTTGAATCTGAATCTTGAAATAATTATGAACATAAGAGGAAATATAACTATGATAGAATAATAGAAAATACAAATAGTAACTTTATTTCTTATAATCCATTCATTATAGCATCCATATATTCAGTTAATTGTTAAATTACTGGTCTGGGGTCTGGTTGTTAAGCTCATTCTATAATAGTATAGTTGGTTCTGAACCACCAATAATTGTATTAGAGCTCTTAAACAAATTTCACTTGGAAAATTGAAGAAAAAAAAATCTTTTTGAGTATTTTGAGTCTCGAATCTGAAATTTTCTCAAATCCTTGAATCCCGAATAGTCTTTAAGAATTCAAGGAATTAAAGGTCCTATCCTTAATTTACAGGTAATTTGTTTGGATAAACATCCTGAAGAGGATTGATTACTTTAGTTATTATATTATATTTGTATTTGGAAGTAGGTATAGGAAAGGTGGATAGAAACATATAAAAGGGACAAACAAACGCAATATGGCCTTTACAATGAAAAGAAGAACACAGTTCATACTTTACATTGTTGCCATTGGACAAAGATGTAACAATTACCTCATAAAATGAAAAGAGGTTTTCCTTATAGAGAGATACTTTAGTTATTAATAATTTATATTTATAAAAATAAATTATTTGTAAAATCATTGATATAAGTAACATTCTCACTCAGCTTAGTAAAATCTGGAGCTGAGAAGGAGGTAGTCACTTACCTTCAACTATAACTATTTGTAGATCTGACTTTCTGTAATATTCTATAGTAAGAAAACAGGTTGTGAAAGACACGCCACCGACTGAGCAAGGGTGTCGGATCAGGAAAGATGAACTAGTAATCGAAAATTGATTGAACAAAGCCCAACCAAGAAAAGAGAAAAAAATATGGGAAGAATCCTGTTCAAATGTGATATCTTCTTCGTTTTGTACAAAATGGAGGAGGCTAGTCTGTTTCTCTCTCAAATTTTTACTAAGGCAACAATGTCAAAATATAAAAACTCTTGTGTTTTAATGTCTGTGTAATATTCTACTATGGAAGACAAAATAAATGAAGATGTCACCTTTGTGTATTGTATTCTTCTCACATGTTTACCCCCTTCCCTTGGTGGGCTTTCTTCAATCAGTTTTCACTTAATTAGTTTTCCCTTCCTAATTTTTTAAATTCCTTTATTTTATACTCATTTAACCACTGAGCCTCATCATTTTCAAACAAATTATCTTAGTTAAAATTGAACTTATATGTTTTTTTAAAAATCTAATAGTAGACCTTAGCTAATTTTGTCCATTGAGTAAATAAACTACACAAGGCTATTTAAGATGGGGCTGTGGGGGAGGTGAGAAAAGAGCATAATTTTTGCAGTTTAAATAGCACAAAATTTTCGACCAAAATAAATAAAATTGTTCCAGTAGAAACATAAGAGTTTAATTTTCTTCACATGGTGGTATCAACATTTGCTATGAGCATAGCAGCATTAGATGAGAAACTTTTTAAGTGAATATAAAAAGTTGTCACTAAATATCAAGACACCCTTGACAGATATTCAGGAAATGTTGAGGTTATCATGTGAAGAAAATTATACTCTGTATTTGTACTGAAGCAATATTTGAATTCTTTTGACCAACAAAATGTTTTGCTCTAAAAACTCCAAAAACACTGACCTTTTATGAGGTCCCTAAATACCCCCCCTCAAGAGAGTGGTTTACAATTAAAGCAAAGTCTCAATAGTTTGAGCTTTCATATTATTTGCGGTAGTGAAAGAGCCATCTTGAACGCTTTTACTACAATATGGTCAAGGTCAAGCACTATAATGCTCTCTTGTTCGTGGTGTTATGTGTTTGTTCATTTGGAAATGTGATCACAAGAACATACATAAAAAATACTCAATAGTTTTTTTTTCAAATTGTAATATAGTATGTAAGCCCTAATCATGCGGATATCTATGAAATTATTTTTGTAATATGTACTTCTAAAATAAACAAATTAAGTACTTTTTACTTGAGTTTATATATATTTCAAGGAATTCGCTTCTGGGGCTGCATGGTCTGAGGGGTTATTCTTGCAATAGATTGGACTGGCAATGAAGAGAAACTCGATCTTCAAATTCCAGTCAAGTTTATTGAGGGGGTTTTTTCCTAAATTGATTTTTCACTCTCATTCAACAAAAATACGGTTACACTTCCTCTAAATTCAACCTTCCTCATCCCTAAAATGTCAGCATAATTAGTATGAATGTGTATAGCTCGAACATGTAGTAATACATGGGGTTAAAAAAAATATGTTCAACGGGGGCCTGGTCTTGTTCAACTCAAATTATTAGGACACTAGTGCAAATTAAATATGTTCAACAGGGGCCTGGTCTTGTTCAACTCAAATTATTAGGACACTAGTGCAAATTAAATATTTCTCTACCATGTCAAAGGAACACATTATACATTGTACTCTACAAACAAACAATGTGTGTGTTTCTCCTGATTGAAGATTTGCCATTGAGCACTTGTCCCGCTTGTGTCGTATCCTCAAGCAGCCCCGCAGTCATGGGTTGTTGGTTGGGGTCGGAGGCTCGGGACGGCAGTCGTTGACCAGGCTTGCCTCTCATATCTCAGAATATGAGCTTTTCCAGGTAACTTTGCAGTCTTTATTTAAAATTACAAAAATAATCCAGTCAAAGAATATTTTTGATTTACTAATGTATTTTATGGATTTGGTGAAGTGTGTTCAAATTTTGTAATCAAAGCTTCCTTTTAGGGGTGTACTAACTTTCAAAAAACTCTTAACGTTGCTTTGAATGTTCATCAACTTTTACTTCCTTTCGAAGAATCTTTAAGTTTCATCAACCATAAACTTTGCCAATAATATTTTGAACAGCTAAATTACACACTATGTTAAATTTCTAGGATCTTGTGCTGTTATATACTTGACATATATTTATATATTTCAAAAAATCTATTGTAATTAAATTAAATATTGTAATATAAACTCAAATATTCAACTTTAGAACAAAAAAGTTCAAACAGGTTTGCAACAAAAGTTTGGTACATGCTAGTTAGTGTTTAAAGTTAAATAAAGATGCACAGTATTTATATATTTTTTTCAACATAAAAATAATAGTTCCAACTTAAATTAGGCTGTGGTAATATTTAATAAATTTTGATCTTCCACATTAATTAATTTAATCTTAATCAGAAATACCTTTATAAATAAACAAAACCTTTATGTTATTCCCTTAACATGTTCCTATCTAAGTGTCCTATCATTCTTCACAATTTTACTTTCTCTCCCTGCTGTGTTTTTTATTTCCTCTTTTAGGAAGTTACGTTGCACATTTAACATTCCCCCTGATAAGTTCTGATAGAATGAAACCTAGGTCAGTTGGACGGTAGGATCGATTTTCTTCAAGAGACAGCCATAACCTCTTTGTCCAGTGGCAGCAATGTAAAGTTTGAACCGAGTTCTTTTCATTGTAAAAGACATATTTTGTTTGTTCTTCCTTTTATATGTTTCTATCCACCTTTCCTGTACCTTCTTCTAAATATAATAACTAAAACAATTATTTGTTAACGTAACACTTAATTTTTTTACAAAATAATTTTTTAGTGAGAATATTGGCCTCATTTACCAATTTTTGCAAATATTCTTAATATATTGCTTTAATAGAATACAGCTGGATTCACGTGTCTTCTTCTGGCTTCATTCTGTTGCAATATTTTGTTTTAATAAAAGTATAAAATGAAAATGTAGTCTCACAAAGGTTACAAAGTCTCTAGGAGCCCCTGAAAGGATCTTGGGGCGCCCCACAGCTCCGAGGAGCACACTTTGAAAAATGCTGTTATAAGGTAATATGCAGTAATGACACTCAAAAACAATTATATGCATTTCATTTTATTAGAAGTACAATATGTTAATTTTTTGGTTCCTATATTTGCCTAGCTTATGAATTAGCGCCTTAACATACCAATTTGGCTTCCCTCTTTTCCATACGTTATGAATTTTCTGCTTAAAGAGAGTCCAGTTTCTAAGAAATTTTAAGTTGCGGCATAGTAGGTTTGAAAATCGACACTTGTTAAATAACTTCCAATGAGCGTAAATTGGGTGAAGAACATGGGAGCATTGGCATTTTCAGTATCTAGACTCTGCTTCCAACTTATTACTAGCTACACCACATTTTATACAGGGTGGATGGAAAGTCACTATCTGAGTTTAAACGGCCATAATTTTACTAACAATGGATAGATTTACACAAAGTAAGAGGTATTCTGTTCACAAGTTCATGCGATTCTTTGTGGCCTGTTACCTTTCTATGTATGTACTTGCATTGCTAACCAGGCATTGTAAGCATCGTGGTATGTCTCTTTGGCCCAACCCCCAGGAAGAAATCACATGGCATGATGTCAGGACTTCTTACAGGCCATTTGTTGGGTCCCTGTCTTTCCAACCAACACTCTGGAAAGTGTTCATCCAGCTAATCATGAAAGATAAGGGCGAAACGGAGTGGGGTAGCTTCCTGATGGAAAATAACATCGTGAGCATTGTCTTATTGGGAGACTACAGGCCATTTCCCTCACTGCCAACATTCTTTGGGGTCTGCACTGTCTACGGTAGTCCGCATTTTCTCGCATCTGCAACTCACCCATTTGTCATTAATTTTGTGTGGCAATTTCGAATCACTCTGGGATGAAGTGTAGCATGTTGACCGTGAACACTTCGCCACCATCGCTGCACAAGGACGACAGATTTCCACACTTCAAAACTTGAAGCTATCTGGGTGCGATCCCCCAAAGACACTTTGCCCGCCATTTTTCACATTCACTAACGGTAGATGTCATGCTAATAGAAGATGTTCTCAGGGACCCTAGAACATCAGGAAAAAAACATTTTTGCTAATTGGTCAATAATTAACAAAACTACTGTAATTTAAAATCAGATAGCAACCTCCCACACACTTGTTGATAGCTTGTTTCAATTAAAACTGACTCCGTTTTCTAGTACGTTTTATTATACATAGAAGAAGGTACAGGGAAGAGGAATGTAAACACATAAAAGGGAACAAACAAAATGATTTTTACAATGAAAAGAAGAACAAAGTTTACACTTACCATTGCTGCCTCTTGAAGAAATTGATTGTTAACACACCCAAACCCTCAACCTGGATTCCCTTATTCAGAACTTGTCACTAAATAACATCAATACAAGTAGAGAGAAGAGTAAATAAATAGTCATCCATCTTCAGGCACACAATACACCACTGAAATAGTCTAATACAACAATATTAAATTTGCAGAACTTCAAACAAAAGCTTCGTCTTTAGCTTGAAGTTTCAGCACTCTCAAGCCTTTAGTGAAAATTATGTTTCATGGTATTATTATGTTACACCATAAATAGTTATATTTTTGTCAAATTGGTATAGTATATTTTTAGTGTGGTATTTAGATTAAAGTTATTCCTTGCAGGTCGAGATATCCAAACAGTATGGCATGACAGAGTGGCATGAAGACATTAAATCTGTGTTGAGGAAGGCCAGTTCCAGTGACCAGCATGGTGTATTCCTCTTCACAGACTCTCAGGTTTAGAATTAATTTATTTAAATAGCAAGAGTAATCATATTTTGAACTAGCAATCTCGTACGATGTTGCCCTTGACCCACTATTGTATAAGAATTATATAATCCCCCCTCCCCCCATGGTGCCTGTACC
>CABFWO010004352.1:40706-66876 GCA_902155825.1 Timema genevievae | reverse complement strand
AAAAATAGCATAATGCGCAGCATCATATTTTATTTAAATGTTCTTTGTCTTGTATTAATGCATTGCAATATTATGTGCAACACCACATAAAAACAAAATAATGTCTATTATTATAGTCCCTTACTAGTCTTAAAATTCTAGCATCGACTTATCGATACTTTCTTTTTTTCGGCGTGGGCTCATGTCCAGCTACAAGATGCTCATAGTAGATATCTCTTGCAGCTTGTACTTTACGTAGAGCATCAATAAATTTCCATATTGTGGGATGTCGCATGCCCAGCTAAATTTCTAGCCTGCGATGTGCAGCTTCAGCATGGTTGTTAGTACGATCTGTACCATTTAATACTCTTGGTAAAGATTCCACATATTTTGTGGAAATAATGCCACTCGTCGTCCAACGCCTCTGCGATTTCTACGACCTATATAATTATCTTCAAACCAGTCTATCAGGGGCTGCAAATTGTCTGGTGGAAGTTCTTCTATCAACAAATCTAAAGCTTGGTCTAAATCATTTTCTGGAACAAATGCCAGAGCTTATATCATCCATGCTTTCAAACAAAACTCGGCATTATTGTTGTATTGTTAAATAAGTTCCAACGCACATATTTATTTTCTCATGTTATGTGTTAGATGGTAAAAACAACCATGTATTTCATTTTCATTTTTTGTGGGTTTTTTTAGAAATTTTATCATATCAAATAGTCTAACTTTATAAATATAAATTAATTAAGTTTCCTCTACTAAGATTTTTTAAAACAACTCCAAAAACGAATATTTACGTAATTGAAAAATATATGATGTTGCGCTGAAAAATATGATTAATTAAAAAAAGTTCATTTTTAGTTTTTATCCGTCACTTTTTAATTTTAATTGAAAAATATATGAAAATATGGTGCATTTTTTTATTCTAAAAAAAATTGCTTAAGTTAATTAAAAAAAGTTTTATTTTAGCGCCCAGTTGTCTTGGCGCCCAGTTGTCCTGGCGCCCAGTTCGCGTGCGCCCAGTTGGCCGCGCCCGGTTGGCGGCGCCCAGATGGCGGCGCCCAGATGGCGGCGCCCAGTTGTCCTAGACCGTACCCCGGACGCACAGCAAGTCTCTATGCACAAGAAAATTATCTACCGTGTCACCATTAGCTAGTTTATCAATAATCTCCCTACATTAGGGGTCAATCCAATTGATGTTGTCTTAGGGACACAAAAGATTCCGGGATAGTACTAATTACATTTAAACTAGATGGGCTAGTACAGGGAAGAATGGGTAACACTCCCTCATTGATACGTGATAAAATATCGGCAACTACATTATCTTTTCCAGGGACATGTACAGTGGTAAATTTAAATTGAGATAGCCTTAAAACCCAACGGCCAATCTTACCTAGTTGTTTTGGGTGGTTAAACATCCAAGATAAAGCACTATTATCTGTATACAAAACGAACTCTCGTTGCTCTAGATAATCGGCAAACCTCTCAATTACATATACGCATGCAAGACATTCCTTCTCATAAGCACTGTACCTCTTCTGGGCCTCATTTAATGATTTGCTCACAAAAGCTACTGGAAGCAATCCCTCAGGATATCGCTGCGACAGTACGGCTTCAAGGGCATAAGAAGAGGCATCCACCTTAAGCTCGAAAGGAAGTGAAAAATCAGGCATTTTTAAAACCTTAGGGGAAATCAAATGTTGTTTAAGCTTAGAAAAGGCACGTTTCTGTTCGTCTCCCCAGACAAATTGTACACCCTTCTTTTTTAGCTGGTTTAATGGGGCTGCTAACTCCGAAAAGGAATGAATAAATCTTGAATAGTAGGCACACATTCCCACAAAACGTTGAACCTGTTTTAAATTCTTGGGAGCTGGGAAGTTAACTATAGGACTAATCCGCTCAGGGTCTACAAGAATATTTCCCTTAGAAATTATATATCCCAGTAGAATCAGTGCCCCACGTCACTTTATCTGGGTTTACAGTTAGACCAGCCTCTCTAAGAAGCTGCAATACTAATCTGACATGCTCATTATGTTCTTCTAAGGAGGGACTATATACACAGGTGTCATCTAAGTAGTTGAACACAAATTTTAATTTAAAATCTGCCAAAATATGGTCCAATATTCTACTTAACGCCACCCCTCCACAAGTTATCCCGAGTGGAACTCTATTATACTCATAACATCCCCACGGAGTAACAAAGGCGGTGTACTGCTTAGATTCTTCAGTAAGTGCACACTGGAGAAAACTAGCATTCTGCCCAACTCATATTTATGCACTTTGCCACAAAGCGAATCCTCGCGCTGAGGCTTAACTTCAGCAAACCTAACTTTGAAACTAGACATAAACAAGAAACACTTCCTTTTGAAAAATCAATAACAGCCCTAGTCTTTTCAAGAAAAGTCAAAACTAAGTATAACATCATAAGGTAAATCAGAGTCAATATAAAAACTTTGTTTCCAGGAAAACATGTCCAACTTAACAAACAGATAAATATGACTATTAACTACAAGGGATTGACCATTAGCAGTCGCGTAGACCACAGGGTTCACGCTTTCACTTTCGGAAACCTAACCCACGTGTAGTTATTTCAAAAAAATCTTTATTAACAAAACATGCAGTAGCATAGCTTGAGGAACATAAATGGGGAGGGGGTGGGGGGAGTGTTGCGAGATGGAACGAAATCACGACGCTGTACCCCTTTGCTTCATGAGAGACACTCGCTTCGCACGCCTAAACCACGATCCCGTCAGCGAGCTACAAGCTTATCGACCGGCATTGGCTTTTATAATATCCTAACTCATGGCATTTATAACACCGCATCCTTGACATATCTCTATTTCTTGACCCTTCGGGACTTGACTTCGCCACAGCCTTACTGCCAGTATTTGAACCCATACCACTAACCGCACCTCTGGATAAAGGATTAGAGGCTCTACCAGAATTCAAACCCTCATCTCAGTAAGCAAGAGAAACAGTCATGGTTAAGTACTCACTCTCAAGCTAACAAACATAAAACGGTTTTAGGGATTTTTTTAAAAATTTGATCATAACCCTTAATTTAAGAGTAGTATACAGATGAGTTATTTTTTTAATACAAATTTTTGAAAAATGGCTCTAGTGATTTTGTTTAAGATTAATATCTAGGAAGTGTTTGACTACCCAAATAACACTGTATACTTGGTTTAAGGGTAAACATTCGTTGGAGGGTAGTTTACTAATGAGTGATTTTATAAAACTCGAAATATGTCGAAAATGGCTGACGATTTTCTTTAAAATACAGGATGAGCTAGGAGGAGAGGGAAATATTTTGGTAAACGATAGTATGGGTTATTGTAAAATTAAAGTGTATAATATGAACACGTTTATTATTCTCAATAGTTTCGGAAATATACCTGTTTGACTGTTGCGTGCATACTTCTGTTCGCTTTCCCCTTTCCCTTCTCTGACGCATGAACGGTATCCTGAATGATCCAGTTAACAACTGAAAGTTGTTATGATAATAATACAAATCTTAACACAGGTCGAATACGCCGATATGGTGGATGTGAAGGTTTTTGGCTATGAAAGTGTCCTTCTGCCGTTGAAGATTATCGCCGCAGATATTCCAACCAAAGGAATCCCAATAGGAAAGTGTTCCCATAGTTTTTAACAATTTGCATACTAATGGTACACTTCTCAGTGCTAGTCTCTCATTCGATCGTGCAGGTCAAGAACATTCCAACTTAGAGAACATTGGATATAACAGAGGTAATATTTAATGTTGTATTTCTCTGATCTGTTCCACAGTGACATACTTCAAGCAGTAAATTAATATATGGGTCAGTTTTAATTTCCTCTATGCTTAAGTCACTTATTATTGGTTTCTGATTGTGAGCAGCTATAAACAATTATTTCTCAAATATTTTCAGTTAAAAGGGTTTGCATAATTCCTACCACATGCTTACAAACTTCCAAAGTAAAATCTGATGGAACAGATAACCCGCCTCTATTAATGCTTTGGAAAAACTTGTCTTTACATTTACTTTTGTTGCTTAGCAATAAATAACATTCATCGCAATAATGGTTTTGTTGGATAGATTAAAACTAACATAACCACCCGCATACATATATAAATCCAGAGTCATCAAACTTAATATTTTCTAAATAATCTTGTTCTAGAAGTGAAAAGTACTTATCGTCTGTTCTGACTATTTCTGAAACAGATTCAAAGTTTTCTTCAACTAAATAACTTGAAAAAGACACCTCCCCGTATCTTGATGAATACAACCCCAAAACGCTCTTAACTATTATCTTTTCTGCTTTAGTAACTGTAATATTATACTTTCCTCCAGCTAAAGGTTAATTCATATGTACACTTAAATTTGAAAGCAATACAGTAAGTCCGCAACTCTTAGTGGTGCAGCTGTTCACATGCTCGCGGAAAGTTGGGAATCTCTGTTTGTTTACCCATGATGCATTGAAACGTCAAACATAAAAAGGTAAATATTACAATCAGTGCAAGTTGCTGTATTTAAAATAAAATGAGATGTTTTATTTATGCCTGGGTTGGATTTTGTCATCGATAAACCTCAACGCTTCCAAAAAACTGTTGTTTTTAAATCGTCATTTTTTAGATACGTCATCATAAGAATGTGCTGTGTTTATGAATAATGCATGTTTGAAAGTTTGCGCATGCGCTGATTGGGTCTTCTTCGTGGGTTTTCTGTAGAAGCACTGGAAAAGTTGAAATTTTCTCTACTCGAGCATTGTGGGCTACGCTGGCCAGGCGGACTTCTTGCGTTTGGATTAGAGCTGTCACGTGACCAAATATCAGCACTGCACAGTAACTGTCGATACTGACCGAACCTCGATTGGAGATTATCTGTCTGGAATTTTCCTGTTAGTATATTATAAGGAACTCATATTTACTCAATAGCATATTTAATTATTTCTTGTATCACATGTGTACAATGAAGAGTGCATTGAAGGTGTCTACGGTTAAGGAGTCCTCTGTTTTGTTTTCTTTCAATTTATCCAGCCAGATGAGGAAATTAAAAAAAAATTAGTCTCTCATCCAAACCATCTGTGTAGGTATTTTTTTAAAGGGTTCACGCTTTATAATGTGAGCTAGGAGCCGTTTTACATTAATAGCTGACCGCATTATTATGCGTGTATTATTAGCAACACATTTGATATTTAATTCAAAGCTGGTATTGTAAATACACAATATGTTACCCACACAGATGGTGTTAAAATCATTCTCATGGCTGTAAAAAAAAAGATATCTCGCGAACTTAAATTCCAATGAGAGGGATGGGACTGCTGCAACCGAATATCTGGCTTTGCATTGAGCCGGGATCTTTTGTTTTAGTAGCCACATAGGCAGAGAATCCTGATCCACATAAGTAAGTTATTGCAAAGGGAAGAAGGATTATTTTCGCTCTATCTGACAAAACTTCAAATTCGTCTCGTAGGTGACAGCAAAATTCTGATGGTGACTTGTTAGTTGCAAAATTCTCTTTTACCGCGGAATCTGATGTTAAATCATTCAAACACTCATACTGCTCCGATACCAGGTTGGCTTTTCTGACACTCACATAAATAACATCACACTACTACTTGATTTGTTTCGACTCTCGACTGTATACTGACTGAAATTCAACTGACTGAAGGTGCAAAGAAACACGAGTTTTTAATATGCGATAGAAACTTCCCAGAAAATTCTGGAAAGGTATCGAAGAAAACAATCGTATCTGAAAGCGCAGTGAACTTTTCAGAGAGACGGAGTGAACTGGCACCCTATAGTCTCTCTCTGGTTTCACCGTGTGCAGTCTGTAAATAATTTCTACCCAATACTGAACTGTGGTTCATGGACGCACAAATTCACAGTTTTGATATCGTGTCACATTTTATTTAGTTTTATTTCCAATCTATTCGAGGAGCACTTGGAGATGTTTTGTGGAGAACCAAGTGCTCCACGGAGCACAGTTTGGGAACCGCTGAGCTAGGGAATAATGTTTTATAATTTAAATGAGGTGCTGATTTAATAAAATCTGGAACTGAAAAATTTGAATATATCCCTATTTCGCGATTGAAGTTTTATAATTTCCACTGCATCCAGGCATGACACATGTATTAACCATATTTAGAGCTTATGATACGTAATATACTATAAACACAAGACACAGCACTAGTCAATTAATAAACATCGCAAAACACCTTGGCGATTGAATGATTTGGCGCGATCGAGCATAGCCATGAGTCAAGTATCTGGCCCCTGTATGTGGCTTTGCCACTTCTCACTGGCCGCGGCCTTCTACTAGGTAGGTCTATGGTTTACTTCGACAAGTTGGAAGAGGTTAGTGATGGTTCTTCTGTACGTCTTGGTGACAACCACAAGCTTTTTGTCAAAGGGAACTGGTCAATGGTATGACACAGTCATTAGGGACGTCCTATTTGTTCCGGACCTGAAAAAGAACCTTATGTTTGAAGGAAAATCACCAAGTTGGGAATGATTATTGTTAAATCATACAATTATGTTAAATATTTTGTAAAATAAAAGTTAGTCACGTGTGGTGAACGCCAACCCAATAGCCTGTATAAAATGCTTTTTCAGACTCTAATCTCAAATGAAGTCAATTATATAACTCAGCCTAGTATGAAGCTATGGCACGAACGCCTTGACCACATCAATGTCAGATCTTTGAAGGAGTTAGTCTCAAAAGGCTTAGCTGAGAGTGTTGACCTGATTATTTTGTAGAAAATTTCCTTAGCCCTGATTGTGCACATGGAATCACAAGCTCCCGTTGAACAGCCCAACCCACCAGAAGATGAATGTCGGTGAGTTAATATACAGTGATCTTGGTGTCATGCCAGTCGAGTCTTTAGGAATTAATTTATTATTCTCAAAGATGACTACTCTGAATATAGAGTACTGTAGTATCATTCATTGAACATAAGTGACACACTGCAACGTTTTAAAGATGTTTATAAGACTGTAGAAACAAAATTACAAGCGAAGTGTGCGAAACCTCCATACCGACAATGGTACAGAGTACGTCAATATGGAATTTCATAATTTTCTTTCCTCAGCTGAGAGAACAGCGCCATACAAACCCGAACAAAACTATCACTCAGAGAGAGATATGCGCACAATTGTAGAGAGTGCTCGGGTGATGCTTTGAAGTAGCGGCCTCCCTCAAGAGCTTTGGGTGGAAGCTGTAAGTTGTGTGGTATACATATTAAATAGGGTTTGTTTAGGGACCACAGACATTGAACGATGGATCCTGGAAAACGATAAATTCGGGAACTATATATATATATATGTTTTTAATTATGCCACTATGACACTAGAAATATTTTTGTGGGCGCTCATTAAGGGAAAATGGCAGAATATAGTAATTCGCGGCTAATTATTTAGGCTGTACACTGTTGCATTTTCTTGTTAATCTTGTTAACTGTTATGCTTTGCCCACTGTCTTGTATATTAACTCTTTTGTGTTCACTGATTACTGTTTCAAATGGGGCAAGATATAATTCGACGTTTCTTGCTATTATTTTGCCTCAAATGATTCTACCTAAACGTTTAAAGTCAATTCTGGTACTGCAAAACCTATGTTCATTGCGATCACAATATTCTCTGCAGTTTGGTTTCTCGCTTCTTTGTTTTGTTATAGTTGATTTGTAGTTTGCCACAAATGAACGAATTTCATAACAGTCTCATCGTTCCAACGCGACGTATGAACACAATTTTAGCAGGCACTTCACGACTTTCAACTGGCTGAAAATCTGACACTGCCTAGATTATAAAAACCCGGTCGTGAAGTTGTTGACTTTGGTCGTGGTCACGCAACAGGCACAGTTTACGCGAAGCTAACTGGTAGGCATGGTAGCGAGTGCGTGAAACCTCGACTATCTTCTCGAAAAACCTCAGCTTTTTCATTAAAACTGCAAGAGAAACTTAATTAAACAGTTAGGGCTACATCAGCCTAGTGACTTTACATCCATGCAGGTGGATGGCAAGAAAAAACATAACTTTTTCTAATGCTTGGTTTGGTAAAAAGAAATTGTGATTAACTGTGAGTGAGGAAAAACAGAGCTTATTTTGTTTTTATTGTTTATTATTTGGTGGTGTGGGGTTGTGGACAACGGTTGGTTGTAAGGATTTCAAACATTTAAGTGAAAGAATTAAAAAAAAACACGAATTATTTGGAAAGTGTATGTAGGTCTAACAAATTTGGAACAGTAAATATTGCATCACAGATAGATTCCACGGACGGAGCTTAGTTTCAATACGTTAAAAAGAATCAAAACGTTCCTTAGGAACAACAGGAGACCAGACCGGCTAAATTCGCTGGCTGTTTGTTCATTGTTATACACATAAGAGAGAAATTGCTGGGTTTCCAAACTTCAACAACAGAGTCATCGATATGTTTGCCAGTCAAAAGAATAGACATGCTCAATTTTATTACGAATAGTTAAATAATGTCATCCCTTGGTAAGTTTAATTCAAAACATGTACTATTTTATTCTTTCTATCAGTATATTTTCTAGTGATTTTGTAATTCTAGTGATTTTTAAAACTAAGAAAACCAAAATGAATTTATTTTAATATGTTAACAGGTGGTGAGAAAAATCAATACCGGTAAGATTTGACCTGGCCCCACCAAAAATAGATATCACGTGCTGCCACTGATTTTGTGAAAACGTTTGTATGATTGTGTCTCACAATTTATTTCTATTATGTTTTTGTAACAATGTCTATTATTTCGTTTCTCATATCTTACAAGCTGTAAGCAGGGGCGTTGTACGAAATATATTTTGGGAGGGGGGGGTGAACAAGTGTTTTCCCCAATTTTAAGCATTTCAAAATTAGAAAAATTTCCACGTGGCAAAGGAAAGTAAAAAAGCAATGTTGAGAACGGCGGGGGAGGGGGGAAGAGGTTTCCAGAATTTTTTAAAATTTAGGGGGATAACAAAGCCCCTTGAACTGAGCTTTTAGGCAACTGTATTTTAAAATTTATTTGTTGATCTTGGATTTTTTAAACTACAAGGCTTTTTCAGTGAATAAGGAAATAGGTTTACCTGCCTCTGAGCTAAATATCTAATTGAGCTTAAATGTATTTATTTAGATTTGCAGATATCGTTCAAATCGTGTATTTTTCGATTAAAGATATAAATAAATTTACTACAGTGGTTTCCAACATTTTGTAGGTTATGACCATAGCTTTTCTCTCTGAGGCCATCGTGACCCTTTGATAACTTAAAAGCGTTCAAATAATAGTTTTTAAGTTTTTTCAGTGTGTATTACTACCAGCCCGGACTATCTACAGTTAACTAAACCAGTGGGATGGATAACATTTAGAGGAAATGTACCATTACTCGCTTAGAGGGATATTTAGAATTTCGCATCTTCCTATAATCATTAAAATCCTTGAAAAAGTAAATATAAAGCTAAAACCTCTATATTGTGATTCCACACAAACACGCTGTGACCCCCAGGTTGGAAACCACTGCTTAATTATAACACACTTGGAATCAATATTTAACTAGTAAGCTCCCTGAGCTGTAGAACTCGCTCGTCACTTTATCAAAAAATTAGTAATTTGGTCATGTTTTTTTAAAAATATTTTCAGCTGTAAAATAAAGCAATACAAAATTGAATCTATCGATATCTATACAGTATTTTGATACCTGTCTACTAATGTTCTGCTTCATAACCTCATGGAAGTTGCCCTAAAATGTTAATACTGGTACATGAATAAACTATTCACAACATATAGTAATTTAGCGCGTGAGGGTGATGGGGTTTCCCCTGACATTGTATGAAATAACTGATGGCAAATTCGAAATCAACACTCTAAACAACATGATTATATGAAATTCCATGCAAATTGAACACTAAATTACAAATTTAAAAATGTCAAAGGGTGAAAAAAAACCTTAATTTTTGTTTAATGTAGTCTACTTCATGAAATGAAAAATTATAAGAAATGTAACAATGTTACACATCCCTAAGTTACTCCTCTTCCTTTATTGTTGCTTTTAGCCTATTAAATTGCTTTCATGAAAGCCTATTTAAATAAACAATGAAATAAGATACATCAGCTTAATTCAAACTAGTATGGATACTTGCTAAAAAAATTAGTGTGCAGTTCAGAAGCCAAACATTATGTACCGTGAATACAAACATCTTCGCCATCCAACCTCCGCCACCTACAAAAGTGCATACACACTTACCCCGTTTTACCGGGAAACCAGCGCCGTGTATGGATCCTCCACGCACATCAACACCCATCACTCTTCACCGTTCACGTTAGACGAGAAAACAATAATGAAGACGCGGAGTGCTCTGTAATCCGGTTCGCTTTCCCCGAATGGCGGGCGCTGCGCAGGTGCTAAAACTTGGAGAAAGAGGCGCTCTCTGCTATCAGGCGTGTTTCCCTACGCCCTCTCGACGTTGTGAACAAGTGTCAATGAGAGAACCATGCACTAACTAGCTGAAGCTGATATATTGGACATGATATTTTCCCTGCTGTTCTAAATTATGTATAAGCAAGTAACCAGTATGGAACAATCACTCTTTGATATCAATAGCAGTCAGGGACTTACCTAAATGTAAGTTATCGTTATTTTGGAGATTTTTTTATGTATATTTTTTTGAACCTAGGGTTGGTTTATATTTAGCTATAATCGTATAAGGATTTTATTGGGTCATCTTTGGATATACATATACATATTTATATATTTTTGTTTAACTGAATTTATTGTCTATTGATATTTATTGGGGATTATGACATTTTTTTGGTCTTAAACCTTTGTATCCGATTTGGGATGATTATTTTTCTAGTCAATGTTGTTCTAATTGATCTTTGAGCACTATGGTTCAATTTAATTCTCATTCTATACATGTTATTTTGAAATGAGTCCACATATTAATAATAATATTTTTATTGTTGTTTTTTTATATTAAATGTTGATGAGAAATACTTTAGATCAGGGTTTTTATATTTAATGTTATTGGGGGATACTTTGATATTTTGATTGAGATTATGTGCAGCGTTAGATACGAGTATATCTCCTCTAGTTATGTTATAAAAGTTTATTTAAATGTTGTTAAAAGCGACTCGGTCGCTAATTTTGAATATTGTTTAGTATACATAAATATTAATGAATATGTTACTTATTGTTTTGTATATTGGATTTTGTCTAATCTTGGGCTCTGATCGCTAACTCTAAAGTTTATAATGTTTTCCTTTCTGAAGTTTATTTTATCAACTGAAAATAAATGAGCCGTGAGGCCAATGTTGATTCAATGTCCTTTGTTTTTCATTAACGTTTAGCATTACCCTAACTCCCTCGACGTTATTTGTTGAATGCTCAACTTTTCTAATGTAAAGGTAGCATGGTCAGGACACTTGGGCTTGGTATTTTTGAGAGTAGAACAAATTAAGATCCCTGGTGTTAAACATTCTTTCATTCTTTGTGTCGCAACCTTTCCAATGTGGCTGGTATCTTGAGCGTACGTCACATGTACGTTCTAGTATGCTGAATGCTTAGTGAGAAGGGTTGAATTATCACTAACCTCAATGTCCTCATTTCATCAGTCAGAGCTTTCGATAAGAAAACAATAAAATGTTCCGTAACATTCACTGAATTTATGCTTTCAAAATTTAATGAAGCCCTAATTAAGGCATTGACTGTATAACATTTGATAATTTGAATCATAAAACTGCGACAGTCTAGCAGCCACGAACAGGGGAACCCACAGTGGTGGTCCGGAGGGTGTAAATACTCCCTCTGAGATTCTGAGGTTGCATACATATTAAAAGTTTGAAACATTTTTCTTATGTTGTATCTTATTTTCAAGAGACAAGGATTGCCTTAAAAAGCGTATTTTGAGGTTTCGATTTAATAAATTCTCCCGGAAGAGGACCCCCGAACCCTCCATTCTATTGGGGGATATTATATACCCCCGGTTTGCCCCCCGCCCCTTGGAGAAAATTTTTCGGGCGTCTTTGACCACGAAAGTCACAACTAAAAACACTAACCCATAAATAAAATATAGGCTGACAATGCTGCCAATTCAAGCATTGCCGGCTAAGTGAAATTTAGCTACTGGGCAGCTCGTGTTCTCTTATGATTATTTTCCATACCGCACTCGGCATACACTCACTGGCCGTTGTCTCTGCCTACGAACAACGGTGCTACTAGACTATTTGATTAACTAAGCTTTCTACAATAACTACAGAAGGAATTTTCTTTCAATGTTTGAAGATTTTTGACGTTGGAAAATTTTGTAAAGTAGGTATCAACAGTTGGGAAATTTTAGATTTGTCTGTACAAGAGTGTGGTTTAGGACTTACATAATAGTAAGTAATAGGGTACAGTATAAGCCTAGAATTTCCCAACTACAGATCTCAAATTTCAAAAAATTCCCAACTTTCAAGCTTTTAACTAACATCACCCCCAAACCCCACCGGCGCGACACCCCTGGGTGTAAGTAAATGTCTCAATATTTTTAGGAAAGGAGCAAAATGTTTGTACAGTGCACCACACTATTTATTTTTATATGGTTATGATTATCTATTCGGAACTCTCGGTATCAAGGTTGATCTATGAATAATTCTAAAAGTTGCAGGAATGATTATTAAAGTGAGGGTTCTCTGTTTTTCTTTTCACTCGTCTATGGAAACGTCATTAGATGTCATCTGTCCGGTAACTTTTGCATAATTGCATTTACTTGTATTAGATTTACAAGTTGTTTAATGAGGTGTGCCGATAAGTCTTATTTGTGAATTTGTAAATTTTTATTAATCAAAGATGAGTTCCATCCACCAAGGTAAGTTTCTAAACTGTGAAAATTTTAGTACTAATGCTATCTGTTTTAATAAAGTCCATAGTGTGTATATCTACTCTTTTTATTCCAAATACACGTAACTTATTGTCCTTTAATTTTTATTGTATCCCCATATGTTTCATATTTGTTTAGTTACATGAATAATATAAAGTACTTTTCATAATTGTAATATAAAAATTACCTGTAAAATTCTAATATTGTGCTACAAAAACACACTAAACCAATGCTTTCTTATTTATAATTCTAGGGCGTGAACGATTTAGGTAAATTCATTAGTATGTCGATTTTTTTTAGTTGAATGAATGCCTATCTACTTAATTTTCTAAATTTTAATGTTATAAGTTGTTTAATTTTCAAAACCTCTTATAACCTCCTTCTATTATTTTCTCCATTCCATTATTGTAACTATATGTAAAAGTAACTATGTATAAGTAACTCTATGTAAAAGTAACTCTTATTATATGGGATTAAATTTTGTCTTAAAACAACCTGCTAACTGACAAACAGCACCAGTTTCTAAAAGGTGAGTTGGTGATGGTACACACTATTAATCCCATTTGAGACGCTTTTTCTTTGTTCTACAATATTTCAATATTTTATTCACTTTATTACACATATACAAGAATACGTAGAACCAAATGACACCAAGATTTACAATTTTGAAATCTCTTAACCATTACATCCAAACAAAATTCTACAGCAAATTGCCCAAATCACTTTCGGAATGTAAATATTGACAATTACAGTTAACTTTCCCATGATCTTGTGCGCTAAAAGACTGGAGTCATTGGAGGAGGTGTACCATTTGTTATTAATTATTAAAAAAAAAATTGAACACATGTATATTTTATCCATAGTAACTAAAAATTTAATTTATTAACATGAAAGGTCAGGTTAAGCAAGGTTGGGAAAGTCTTTAATAATGAATACATAAACTATGTTGTCCTATTATTTTTTGACTTCATCATTATCAAGGCTTATTACTCAGACTTTTTTGAGTGAAATTTTGTTTAATTTGTAGTTGAAATGTGTGGCTGTCACAGATGGTTTATACCATTTTGGAAAGATGATAAATTTACATTGCATTTTAACTTAAGTATTTTAAAACTAAGTCATTTTAAAAGGAATATACACAAGTCTAGGAGAGAGGAGGTCATTGTGACAAGACTCCGCGTCGCTTATACTTCACTAACCCATGTTTTTTCTATTGCGAGGGGATCTACCACCAGTGTTTGAGCCTTGTGATGCTCCCCTTAGTGTGTACCACATTTTGGTAGAGAGTGTCGTATGTAAGCCCCTATTTGCTTGGACATTGATTTTAATGGTGACCTTAGATTTTTTATCAACTGTGCGACTGGAGTCATTTGTTTACTGTTTTATATGCCAGGTGAATCTTATTACATCCATTTTAGTTGCACTCCTATGGAGTGTTTCAAAATGACTCTTTCTAATATTGAGTTTTATTTTTAACATATTTGTACACATTTTATTAAATTGTTTATTTTATTGCTTTCAATCTTCTGATTCCGGCTGGGGAATTATTTCTTATTACTCTCCTCTATGGGGTTTTTACCATGTTTTTAATCTCGTTTAAGCTCCTAATGACCTCATTGTGTCGATTGGCCTATAAACCCTAGCAATGATAATGATAGGATTCTTTTTAGAATGTACAGGGAGGCCTAGCTTAGGCCTAGCACTATATCTAGTTGTTATATATTATGCTTTGTCAATGGACATTAGAGAAATCTTTAGTTTCAGCTTTCAAGGCCATGCTAAATGATAAAGCTTGAAAGGTCACTTAGGTGGGGGTCATTCCACCTCAATTCAACCAAAAAAAAATGTTTTGACACCCATGGTCTCAGATTTTGATGAAACTTGGTATGCTCAATCCCTCCATGGTGGTAAGTAACCACAATTTTTTTTCTTCCTCTATTTCATCTGGTTTTCATTTTACAGACCTCTAAACTTTCACCGAGTTCTCGATTTTAAACATTTTCGAGGCCTTCTACGCAAGATACACTTGATTACCAAAAAATTTCCATCTCACTCCCAAATCGAACTATCTCTTTGAAATTTTCCAGCCTTATCAATGAAAGCATGAGGATTTCAGAAAAAAATATGTTCAGACTCTAAATGCCTGTTTTAGTCCATTAAAAAATAAATAAAATAATTTTGAACTAGTTTTTTTTACTGAAAACATGGTTTACTAAAAACTAAATTATCAAAGTGAGGGAAAGGTATAACCTGTACATATGTTTTTTTAAAATGAACCTAGAACTATGTTCTATCATACTCAGGAATATAATTGATGGCTTTTTTATTCCTTCTGCCAAATATAAGCTTATGTACCTTTTTTTTTCTACTATTTTGAGAAAATGGTTGACGATGACTATTTTTCAACTTTACCCAAAATCTAAGACTCCTATCATAAAATAGTACTGGAACAAACTTGTAGAGCTTAAAATTTTACATTATTTTGGTTCTTGGTGATTTTTTGTTAGAGAGCACCACTTTTTAGTATTTGTCTATTTAAAAGGCGGAAAAAAAGGGCTATTAAAATAGTTCTAGTTTAATGGTGGGTACATGTGAGTAGTGAGTAGGCCCCTACTGTTACCATATATAATAAATTGTTTACTTACACAAGTTATTTGTTCTTCCAGTTGATTAAATCTCAGTTTCTTTTGCGTAACATAACCTCCAAATGTGTCATTTTTTCCTCCATTGACCTCATGCAGTTTATTGAGAAGTGGTAGGTTCTTCCAGATGTTGTTTGTGGGGTGTCAACAACAGCTAGCACATGAGGAACTGGTATAGCGCAGTTATCTTCATGCCTTGGCCAGGAGAACGATGGTGAAGGTCCGTTAGGATGAAGAAACTTTACAACAATATCTCCTTCCTCTTTATTCACCGTAGACACCATTCCAAAATACCAGAAGTGGTCGTATTTACATGCAATGTAACACCCGGAGTACAAATCATCTGCTGCTACAAATGATGGGTGAGAGCTTTTCATGTTGAATGTGAGAGAGGGTTCCTTATCGGCGCTGATCCTTTTAGCCATAATAGTGCCTGCAGAATCTAGAGGCTTGAAGCTGTGGAAACTTCTAGTACCAGGAAGTGTCTGTAAGTCTTTGAAACGGTTTTCAAGAGTAGAACGGGTTGAATCTACTGTGTCTTTGTCAATAAAGTGGAAACTGATTTTGGTGATGTTTGTTTTACAAAAATTGAAAAATGCTTCTGTTGTTGTGATCTGCTTCTCGAGGGGTCTCTGGAGACTCTCCTTTCGAGCTAAACGTTTAGCTGTCCCACCAATCCCATCACATTCTGATTTACCGTGGCTTGTTGCAAAAAATGACCATTGTGCCTTCAGCTGGAAGTCTTCCTCATGCAGACACAGGTTGAGAAAGTTGTACTTATTTTTGTACTGTGCAGCACACCCATCACTAAAATAATGTATTTCCCTGATGTGTGGAAAGTTTTCTTTCAGAAAATTCACAACTATTTCTTGTGTTTTATAAACCATGTTCACGTCATGCTTGAGGTCATCTGATATGACACAGTGTGATGAAACAATCTTTTCTCCTTCAGAGTTCCTACAATGTACTACAACAGGATGAATAGTACATGAATCAGAAGTCCAATGATACCCTTGGGCCTCATCCTGGATTGTAAAAGAGTAGTTCTCACTGAAGTCCATCAAAATTATTGCTATTTCTGATGGTGCATTTTCTTTTAAATTCTTTAAGAATGAAGACTGTGACTTGGCTATGAAAGAGTGTGGAATCAGTTTTTCAATCTTGTTGGCTAAATCATCAATAAAATCATCAAGTGTTGATGAACTTTTTATCATCTGTGTCCTGTCAGTCGACACCCATTGAGAGAATTCAATGGTATCATTTTCCTCGTAATCTTCAAATCTGGACAGTAAGTAGCTCACTAGATTTGTTTTGGGGGGGCATTCACTGCAGTGCCTGAGCATGCATTCCCTCTTTGCTTCCCAACACACTAACAACTTCATAACCTCCTTATAGCTGTCAATTTGTGCAGCATGAAGGAGCAGTATAACATTTTGATGGATTGTGCATACACATACTGAATGGGTGCCACTGGCACCGGCTAAAACACACCACTTTGGTCGCAAAGTGCAAAATTTGGAGAACCCCACCTTAACATCAGGAAACTCTGACTTAAAACTCAAATATAATTCATGAAGGTTACCCAAAACCAATCGCTTTCTCTTGTATTGTTTATTTCCTATGCTCACTACATCTTTCATTCCAGGCATAACCCTAGACTGCTCATCACTCTCATAAAAGTTTCTCACTAAATCGACAGTTTCAGGCTTAAGTTTTTTCCCACATCTAGGATATGGTTCAGCTAAAAATCCCTTTTCCTTAACAAGTCTCTGAGCTTGACGAACAGCATAGTCAGACACACCAAATGTTTCTTGTATTTTTTTCCGTGTCCATGTCAGTGAAGCAGGAATGGTTAGTAGTTGAATTTGCTTTTTCCTTGAAATGAATTTCAATTGATCTTTCATGATCTCGACAAGCTTGTCCATATCTGCTGCTTTCTCTTCCACAAGCTTCTCTGTTTTGGTTTCTTTTGTTGGAATCTCAACCTCTAGAACTTTTTCAATTTTGCCTCGTACATGTGCCTGAAATTTTTCTAACTTTTCCCTCCCATAAGCTGCCTTGCTATGTTCACCAAGGGAATGCAATTTTAACCTCAGTCAAAGATGAATTGAGCCTTTCTATTGTTTCTTTCTTCTCAAGACCAGACACTTCTTCAAGAGGTAAAAAAATATCCTCTGGTTCAGTGGGGTTATCTGCACTTTCATCAGCACTCTCTGCATCACTTTTAGTTTTAAATAATATAGCTCTACATTGTGAACACAGCTTTTGCCCTGGTTTTACTTTGAATCCCTTCATTAATGAGTTTTTATATTGCTGTACAGTCACCAAACGAAGTGACTTTTTCACAGGTCTCTTGTGCTTTCGAAGGGGATCACAACATACTTTTTGAAGATATTCAAACTTTCTCAAAAATACACTTTTATGGTGCAGACAAATAGTCTCCAAGTCTTCAGTAGCTTCTGTTCTAAACTTCAAAAGAATTCTGTTATCTTCAGTTAGATCTGCTACATGTTCAATACCTTTCTTTGATACATAGCTACATTTATGACACACTGTCGATGTTAATTCCCCAACACTACACTTAATATCTTCCATTTTCCCTAAAACAATTACATACACTTAAATCATCACTGTAAATCACTAGATTATAATATAATGAATAAAGATTTGAGTTTAGGCAGCACAACACAGTGGTCACCCTAGGAAGAGCTGAAGCAAACTGAGAGGCTGCCAAGCCATTGCATGATTGTGACCTGTGGACTGGTGGTGACTCGTGCATGAGTCAACAGTGATGATTCATGCATGAGTCAACAGTGATTATTCATTCACACACACATAAAATGGACTGGTAGGTCAAAAATTGTACCTAACTTGTGTATTTAATATTATAATATGGTACCAGTACTCACTACTTGTTTACATGTACACATCATTAAATATAATTATTTTAAGAGCCTGTGTTTTCCGTCTTTTAAATTCCCAAGTTATAAAAAATTGGTGCTCCCTACAAAAAATCACTAAGAACCAAAATAATATAAAATTTTAAGCTCTACAAGTTTGTTCCAGTACTATTTTATGATAGGAGTCTTAGATTTTGGGTAAAGTTGAAAAATAGTCATCGTCAACCATTTTCTCAAAATAGTAGAAAAAAAAAGGTACATAAGCTTATATTTGGCAGAAGGAATAAAAAAGCCATCAATTATATTCCTGAGTATGATAGAACATAGTTCTAGGTTCATTTTAAAAAAACATATGTACAGGTTATACCTTTCCCTCACTTTGATAATTTAGTTTTTAGTAAACCATGTTTTCAGTAAAAAAAACTAGTTCAAAATTATTTTATTTATTTTTTAATGGACTAAAACAGGCATTTAGAGTCTGAACATATTTTTTTCTGAAATCCTCATGCTTTCATTGATAAGGCTGGAAAATTTCAAAGAGATAGTTCGATTTGGGAGTGAGATGGAAATTTTTTGGTAATCAAGTGTATCTTGCGTAGAAGGCCTCGAAAATGTTTAAAATCGAGAACTCGGTGAAAGTTTAGAGGTCTGTAAAATGAAAACCAGATGAAATAGAGGAGGAAAAAAAATGGTGGTTACTTACCACCATGGAGGGATTGAGCATACCAAGTTTCATCAAAATCTGAGACCATGGGTGTCATGGTCTGGTTGAACTGACATGGAATGACCCGTGGGTGAGTCTTTTTCTTATTTTTAATATACATTTTTTTTATTCTTCTATCCATATTTTTTCGTGCATCATTGGCAATATAGATGATGGATTTATTGTCAACACCCTTCTGCAATTTCAGAGATGCTTTAAACTGTTTAGACCATGACTTTATGATGAAAATATTGCAGTTACATTGGGTTAAAGGGATCAGTATCAAGGTATTTTCACAGCTACCTGAGGGAAAGAAGGCTGTTGGTGGTAGTGGCATGCAGTCAAAGGAAAAGAAACACCCCATAAGAGACATTCAAAACCTCTACCATTTTAACGAGGTGTCCCACAAAGATCACTGCTGGGCCCAACCTTTTCATGGTGCTATCTGTATGAGTCTTTCAAACAATTATTTATGCTCACAACATAACCCTCCTACTGGCCAACAAAGACAAAGTCAGGCATTGAAACCTAGGTAGGGTTCATTGTGGCAAAAATAACACAGCAACTCCATTGACTAAGTCTAAATGAGGTTAAAAATGACTCAAGTAATATCCAGTTCGACCTGCTTCAGTGGCTGCATGGCTTAAGGCGTCACTTTTGCAATAGATTAGACGGCTGATTACAGGGAAATTGAGGTTTGAATTCCGGTCGAGTGTGGGCCCACTGAGGGTGTTTTTTCACTCTCCCTCTATGCAAATGTGGGTAAACGTTCTGTAAATTCAAACTTCTCTATCCCTAACTTATTTGCATAATTAGTATATAATTATGTGTAGAACCTGAACAAATAGTAATACATGTTGCTAAAATATCCAGTGCAAGAAGAGATGACTGTGAAGGGCTACTTGGACTCGACACAGAGTTGCAAAGTATATAGGTATTACACTGGATCTGAATCTAAACTTCATTTGGAATCCTCATATTGGCAAACTTATATAAGCTCTGCCCAAGCATCCGTTTTACAAAGCCAAACAAAAATGTGACAAAGGCAGCAAGCACTGTCTCCTTTGCGCTGTTTGAGCATATGGGAAAAATATTACAACTGTATTTACATTCTTAGTCAATTGAATTAATAATGTAACAAAAAATTATACAGTAATTTATTTGTAAGGAAGCTTTTGATAACCTTTTAGATGAACTCTATTCAATTAATAAAATTAAACAAGACATATCTCTAGAAGACCAAATTTTAGTGACTTTTAGTCACTGTTGGTGGTAGAATGTGGGCTTACTATAAAATCAGGTTTCAGGCCTAAGAAAACTAAATAATGTCAACCTACATGGACTTCAAAACATATTTTGATGTATTGTATGTAATAACACGAATTAAAAATAAATATTATCTAGTCCTAGGCTTATATAGCCTACACTATAAGGGGCCATCCTTAAATTAGGTAGGTTTTTTTGTGAGGGGGAGGGGAGGGTCAGTATCTTCCTATGTCTTATGAGGGTGAAGGGGGGGGGGATCAGAATCCATCTTATGTAAGGTTTCCCATCTATGTTTAAATGGTGAAACACCATCTAAAAAGATGTGTCAGAAAATAAATATTGTGTAATTATTAACTATAGAATCCAACTTATATATAATTCATTTACTTAAGATGTGGTGCACCTAATTTTACTGCAATTAAAGTAACTTATTCTAAAATTTCTTATCACATGCTTTTATATCATTCCTTCTAAAAACAACTAAACTATTAAAATAGTCTAATTTACCAAATCGTAAAAAATTACATAAAATAGGAGTGAGGAGGATGGTGACTGAAATTTTTACTATCCTTTGGGCCAGTTTCATAGTCAGATTTAGTACGGCGCTATAATAAATACTAGACGTCACCTACCTAAAATTGAATGGAATGGGCCAGTTTCATATGCAAAACTGGCCCATTCCATTTTGGTCAAGGTAGGTGTTGTCCTGTATTTAGTATCGACTCGCACTTTAGGCATACTAAGTCTGACTATGAAACTGGCCCTTTGTGTATGTGGAAAGGGGAGGGGGGAAGGTGAATGAAGATCAAAAATCATGAAAAAAAGCCTTAACTGAAATTATTTTATACTAATTACATTTAGGTTAAATTAACTAAAAATAGCTATGCTCACTCTAGGTTCGTATGAGCTACTAATATTTTGTTATCTCGCTAAAAGGCCTACCTACATCAGTTATGCTCTTCTAATTTTTATATGCAAGAGGTGTTAAATATTTTGATTTATGAAGTAATTTTGCCACACCGGAGAAAATAGGCATATAGGCAAACAATTTAATAGCATGTGGGTTAAAGTAGGCATAAAGCTCTAAAATATTTAGTACTTTTATAAAGATAGCCTACCCATATTTTGAATTTATTTAACTAGTTACGTTCCTGCTGTGGTGGTTGAATGGTATAATATGGCCTAATGGTCTTGCAATAGACTGGATTGTCGATGATTGGAGTTTAAATTCCTGTCGGGTGTACTGAAGTTTTGTTCCTAAAATGTTTTCCAATCTTCCTCCATGCAAATGTGGGTGCACTGACTAAACTCAACCTTCCTCACCCCCTAGCACACAACACATCAGTGTAACTTATTTCATATGCATGTGTATAATCCAACTGGATAGTTTTAACATTTAAAGTGTAATTCTTGTCAATTTTTCATATTGTTTACACATTGTGGAAAAAATTCTATGTCTTTGAAAACTAATAACATTGCCTTCCATAGGCTAAGTAATTTATTTAGACGGGGTACAGTTTTGTGTGTTTTGGAGGTCATTAATTTTAGTCTTGGTTTGACTGATATTTTGGGTTTTTGCCAAGCTTGGCTGAAACTAATTAGGCTAGTCAAAACTTAGAAAAGACAAAGCCCTACTACACACATATATACAGTAGAACTTGCTAATTCGAACGTAAATAATTCAAATTCATGTTTAATTCAAACTTTTACCTTGGTCCCTTGAAACATCTATTAAAACACTGTTAAAAATCACACGTAAGTCGAACTTATTTTGTTTAATTCAAAGTAAAATTACCTCGAAGTTGACGGAAAAAAAGCCTAAAATCTCGCATAGGAAGCATGTTTACGACTCGACTGTTGCTGCGTGGATAATATGCTTTCTGCATTCTGGGACAGTAAAGTTTTGTGTTTTATGTTCCTTATGATAATTTTGTGATCTTGAACGCTAACTTAGCAGTTTGCGATGAACTTAGAAATGCAGAAATTTTGGCAGATTTTATGAACAATATAAATGACAGCGTTTCTTCAGATGAAGAACAGACATAACTTCCAGAGAAGCCAATACCAACATCTACACAGGCTATGGACCACATTGAAGAGTTGAGACAATTTATTGAGGGACAACATAATGTAAGCCCCTCTCTTTTCCAGGTGCTCATTAGACTAGAAGAGTTTACTCTAACTCAGATTATTAACTCCAAAAAGCAATCCAAAATTTCTAGTTAAAAAAAATCTTTAAATGAATATTGTTACATACATATTGTACATATTGCTCTAGGGAATCTAAGAATAAAATTATATGCATACACTACTGTATTTTACTCCACTGAATTGAGGTTTGAAGTTATTTTCCTAGCCACAATAAAAATTTACCTAATTTGAATTTTTGGATAGTTTGAATCTTTTTAATGGTCCATTCAGCTTTGAATTATCCAGGTTCGACTGTATCACTTTTTTTTTATATAGAGTATAGTATTGATTAACTAATTTTTTTATCACAGTTTTACTAACTGTTCGGGTTGTAGGCATGTATGATGATAAGGCCTACTCTAAAAGAGTAGGGATGATGAAGGAAGCATTTCATAGGTGATCTACCCACGTTTATGTGGAAGGAGAGTGGGAAAACATTTAGGAAAAACCACCCTCAGTACACCTGGCTGGATTCGAATCTCGATATCCCATGTCATCAGCAGGCCAGTCCATCACGAGAGTGATGCCTTAGAACAGGGGTCAGAAAACTTAGAAGCCATATGAGCTACCTTGAAAGAAAGAGAGATATCGAATTGCTCGATCAAATCATTTAAAACTGTCACATGATATTCAGGAGAATATATGAACGAATCTCCATCAATCTATAGTGACAGGTTAGGACAATGTTAAGTAAAATCACTTTCAAAATCTCCATAGTTTCAACTTTTGCCAAAAACTTTGCTCAGCACTTATCTTGTGTATTATGGTTTTATCTTTGTCTTGCAATTCTAAATTTAGTTTATTTAACTTAGTTGTTATATCTGTAAGAAATTCTAGGTTTCTAAACCATAAAACATCACTCAGTTCATCATATTGTTGATGTTGCTCCTGGAAGAATGAAATTAGTTGTGGCAGTAGATCCCTGAAACTCTACAAAACCTTTCCTTTACTCAACCATTGCAACTATGTATGCAATAATAAGTCCCTGTAGTGAACATCAAGTTCGTTGGTTAGTTCTTTGAACAGACGTCATTGCACAACCTTTCCTCATATAGAGTTAACAAATTTTACAACTAGTTTCATGACTGAATTCATGTTTAGAAATTTCCCACAAATTGCCTGCTGGTGTATTATGTACAGTGATAATGTATGGGATCTTAATCCAATATCTTTTTTTGCAAAGTGCAATAAAATCATTATTGGTACCCGTTAAAGCTGGCGCCCGATCGGTGGTGATGCCGACCAGTTTTTTCAATGAGATATTGTTTTCATTTATAAAGTTTTTAACGTAATTGTAAATGTCTGAACCCCATGTGTCTTTCAAGTGTCAAAAAGCTTAAAAATTATTCTTTTATATCAAAATTTCTGAATACCATACCCACAAATATTCCCAATTGAGCTTTGTCATCATCGTCGATGAATTTGTCTAGTCGCATTGAAAAATAGAAAAATAGGTGCAAGAGTAAGGTCAGGTTCTACCTGAGAAACAAAAGCACTAGCCATTGTTTCATCGTGAAATAGTTCTATCTTGTAATTGCAGTTAACTTGTTGCATTTATCTTTGATTTATTTTTAAAATCATCAAACATTTCATTGGTTATTATTTACTAAGTGGAATAAAAAAACATGTTTCTACGAGAGCACGACTGAATTAAAATACAAACTGACCCCAGACTGATACACTGACAGGTGGCGTGACATGTTACTGATGACAGGGAAGGTGGTGCATAAGCCATGACCTTGAAAAGCCCTGCATTGCCGCACTGCATCACTGCCATTGGTAATTCTTGGTATTATTTGCCGCCACAGATCAGTTTTTGAGCATAGGCATGCCTTATATTATATTATTCTACCTCTGCCCTTTAAGATGTTTGCTATCGACTACAAAATGTATCACGATTGACCATTTGCCGCCCCTGCCCAAAACCATTTGGCCACTGAAGCATGTAATATTAATTATAATTTTAATACTAGCAATATAATGCTAATGCAAATATTACTGTCTTCTTGAAAAATCCAATCATTTTTACCATTGTTTGCCATTTAAATACCACAAATGTTCAATATGATAACAGGTCACATACACAGGCACAGTAGGCAGTAATACACTATGGTTTCTGTAAAACTAATGCTTTTTAATTCATAATTTTTCAAATCAAACCATGAACCATTATAATTGTAGCTTAGGATCATATAGTCCTATTAGCAATATTTCTCTACAGAATTAGGTCAGTTCAACTGTGGTTGACTTGCTTATGAGGCCAGGGCTTTAACTCTAACCACATAAACTGGGTATGTTTTTGTCATATAAGTTGTGTTTTCTTAGCACCACATCTTACTACATGTTTGGGTTATATGTTTATGTACTAATTACGCTAATGGGCTTAGGAATTAGGAAGGCTATGTTTAGAGTAAGTGTACCCGCATTTTCTTGGAGGGAGAGTGGAAAACCATTTCAGAATAACCACTCTCAATAGGCCTACACCTGACCAAGATTCAAACCTCTATCTCCCTGTCATCAGCAGTCTAGTCTACTGTGAGAGTAGCACAATAATCCATGCAGCCACTGAAGTGGGTGTCATATTAGTTGTTTTCTATTATCGAACTGTGTTCTTGTGTTAATGTAATCTATGGATAACATAAACTGTAAGCTTTAACAACCAGATTTCTTAGCTTTTGTATAAAATAAAGTATATTTATAAATAGGCAGTGTAGACTTGTGTTATGGTTATTAGTGTTAACAAGGCTGGCTGCTAATTAAACTTGGTTTGTTAACAACTATTGTGTATTTGTTTCTTTATTTCTTATACTTACAATTAAAGCAATTATTCTGGGAAGGTGGGGTATTAAAACCATTAATACACCACAAAATCATTCACAAGGCTTTCAAAATTTATTTTCTTATCAACCAATGCTACAGGAATAATTTTTTGTGATTTAGTCTTAGTACTCGGTCAGTTTAAATAACCATGTTATATTCTAATTACACAGATGTGTAAGGGATGAGGAAGGTTTTATATAAAGGAAGTGTACCTGCATTTGTGTGGAAAGAGAGTAAACATTTTAGGAATAACCACCCACAGTACACCCAACTGGGATCCAAACTTTTATCTCAGTCATCTGTGGTACAGTCTATTGTGAGACTAACCCCTGAGGCCATATGTCCACCTGAGCGGCTTACAGAAATCTCTTCCAGTCCTATAATATATGGGCATACTAATTAGTAAATTCTTAAGTTGAGAACGAGCCTACGAATATGCAGGATGAAAATGATAAATTAACACTAAATATTGTCATGTGTTTCAGAATTAGTACTTCACATAGCTGTGCTAACTACACAAACCTGTAACTAGCACGATGAACTCTTAAACTTGACAAATGCGACTCACTACACTAGTACATTTTTGGTAATTTAATCTCTTATATGTTTAGTTATATTATCTACCATAATTTAAGTTCTTGTATACAAGAGACAACATACAACATAGTCATACACAAACTAAGCACATGCATGTACACTAAGCTCACAATCACACAAACTAAGCACATGCACACTCAACACACAGACTTGACACATACACAAACACACTTGACACATACACAAACACACTTGACACATACACAAACACACTTGACACATACACAAACACACT
>CABFWO010004352.1:3826-40332 GCA_902155825.1 Timema genevievae | reverse complement strand
GACACACTGACACACACACTCACTTGACACACTGACACACACACTCACTTGACACACTGACACACACACTCACTTGACACACTGACACACACACTCACTCACTTGACACACTGACACACACACTCACTTGACACACTGACACACACACTCACTTGACACACTGACACACACACTCACTTGACACACTGACACACACACTCACTCACTTGACACACTGACACACACACTCACTTGACACACTGACACACACACTCACTTGACACACTGACACACACACTCACTTGACACACTGACACACACACTCACTCACTTGACACACTGACACACACACTCACTTGACACACTGACACACACACTCACTTGACACACTGACACACACACTCACTTGACACACTGACACACACACTCACTCACTTGACACACTGACACACACACTCACTTGACACACTGACACACACACTCACTTGACACACTGACACACACACTCACTTGACACACTGACACACACACTCACTCACTTGACACACTGACACACACACTCACTTGACACACTGACACACACACTCACTTGACACACTGACACACACACTCACTTGACACACTGACACACACACTCACTCACTTGACACACTGACACACACACTCACTTGACACACTGACACACACACTCACTTGACACACTGACACACACACTCACTTGACACACTGACACACACACTCACTCACTTGACACACTGACACACACACTCACTTGACACACTGACACACACTCACTTGACACACTGACACACACACACACACTCTCGACACACACACACACTCGACACACTCACTTGACACACACACACACACACTCACTTGACACAGACACACACACACTCAACACACATACTCACACACACTCAACACACATACTCACACATACTCACACATACTGGGTTAGCTGCCCAAATTAAAATGTTTTTAACATTCTTGTAAATCTAGTTACAATTTCTAAGTGGTTTACTATGTTCTTTTTTAAATGTGTTATTTAACTTGTCTAGCTAATTGACATAAAGAATGACAACATCAAATTGAATGCTGTTAGAAGAAAATTTATTGGTTTATTCAGTTACTTAATACCAAAATATTTTAACACTGAGAATTTACTAAATAAAATGAGAAAATCAAGACACATGTGCTCTCATCCAGAGCCTAGTAGATAAATCAAATCTCCCAAAGGAAGTGGCTATTTTCCCTAACCTAAAGCTTTACTAACATAAAATAAATTAATACCCTCATCAAGTTCACCTGATTAAACAAACACATTTAAATGTTACAACACCTTTGAAAGCTATTAGCAACAAGAACAAGAAATAAACAAAGACATCCCGGATGTCAAATTGACTGGAAACACAATATTTTACTGAATTTTGAAGTATAACCCAATATACTGGAAAGAAAATTAAATATACACAGAGTGAGGCAAGCTGGTTATTCTTGTGACATCACCAATCCTAGTTCCAGGCTGTGAGGTTATAATAGGCTCTGTCTCATCGAATCCCAATCAGGTGTACTGAGGGTTGTTTTTAAAAAATGGTTTCCCACTCTCCCTCCACACAAATGCTGGTACACTTCAGCAAAATTCATCCTTCCTCATCCTAACTCATTAGTGTAATTAGTAAATTTGTGTATAACCTGAACAGGTAAGATGTGATGCTAAAAAAAGTGTGTTGTGCCCACAAGCACTAAACACACTGTGCCTTTTCTACAGATAACGTGTTGCATGACATTGCTTTCCATCACCCACCAAGTTTTTTTGGAAAGAGGTATTGCAAATAGGATTTACCCATTGTTAACAAAAAGAATACTGATATAAAGGAACCAGGGCTCAAACTGACACTGACCTGCCAGTTACTTTATACAGGCTGGTCCAGAAAATAACTTGAACAATTAAATAATTTATCCCATATTAACATTTATATTTAAAAAAATGGATTATTTAAAAAAAATAATGGTTTAATAATAGGATTTTTAATATGTGTGTGACCCGCTTTGATGGCCCCATGGTTAAAGGCATCACTCTCACAATATATGAAGCACCCCTTTTCAATAGACATTGAATAAAGGTGACATACTAACTTATTTATGTGAGGGTTTTCCACCAAATAGAGATGGCACATAACTTGATTATAAAATTATGGTTTATTCAATATGCAGCAACAAAAGTTCATCAACAAGCTAGCTGATAATTAACCAAGTAACATAACGGATCTTTTAACATACATTCTAAGTATAATATATGGACTCGCTACTATACAATTTGGCAAATAAGCTACTAAGCGAAATCAATAATAATCACATAAGAATTTTACAGGATTAAAACTCAAAATTATACCAAGACAAAGTTACCACAAAGTGTTCTATCTCGATCCTAAGGTACTCGAGATACTGAAAACGGGTAATTTTCTGTGTCTGGGAAAAGCAGGGAATCTAGTATTAAGAAAATAGTGGCAACCCTTTATATTTTCCCTGATTTTTCATTGTATTTTTCTTTGATACATTTAACACTGTCTATTTACGGCTTATCTTTTTCCCCAATACTGAGGTTACAATATTTCTTGCAGATAACTACAAAAATATATTAGTTATCCCTAAGGAAACCCATTTTTTAATCATTTATTTGTCAATATTTACAAATAAAGAGTTATTATAATGTTTGTGATACAAATACAATAAATTTTAGTAATTTATAATCCAAACATTTACTAATAATGTAACCACTTTTTGAGAAATAATAGTCAGGGAGTTAAAAGAGAATAACCTTATATTTTATTGGACTAAGTAGAAATGGTTGATATACAAAAACAAATTATAAATATAGTAACATTGGTTAAAGTGTGTTAAGTTGAAGACTTTGATGTTACACATAACATATAATAAAATATGAAAACCAACTAGAATGGTCAAAGTCAGAGACTTTAATATTAAACTTAATATATAATGAATATGAAAATTGACTAGAATGTTCAAAGTCAGAGACTCTAATAATAAACAGTAATATCTCATAAATATTGGCTTGAGTGCCCAAAGTTGAAGATAAATCTTAAATATCTTAACAATGACCAGAGAGCACAAGGTCAAAAACTTAGATATCCAATAAGGCTACCCCATAAATATATAAATTTAACAAGTGTCCAAAGCCAAAGACATTAATAATAAATAAGAAGAATCCATAAACATATGAAGTTTACTAGAAAACCCAAAGTCGTTGATATTAATATTAGACAAGGACATTACATTAATATGCGCACACACACACACGCACACACACATGCACACACGCGCGCGCACACGCACACACACAAGAGCGTCCTAAGATAAAGACTTTAATATCAAACGAGCTCACCTATAATGGCGCCAATATTCTGGACATTATAATAACATAAGATTCCAAGATCACACAGCATATTCATAATAAACTTCCCCCACCTCTCGTGCTAATACTCCGTCCAATGACTTAATATACATGTGATATGAAGTAGAACATCAAGAAAATATCTTACCACTACAAATAAGTTCGTGCGTATCTTAATATTAATAGGACAGCGTCAAATATAAGTGCCCTGTCTAACAATAAATCCCATAGAGATAGTAAAAAAAAACTATACAAATTAAAGGCGGTCAGCCTCCCTATTAACTGCTTAAGGCAGCCAAGGTAACCAAGGTTACATACATAATGTCAACAATTAAGTGTGGGCATCTCATATAATAATAAAAGATAATATATGTAATTAAAGTTAATAACCCTAAAATATGTTCCACTGCTAATGACGCAAACAATTAATCAGAAAGGAGGTAAGAGCGCAACCCAAGGTTAGCCGCCTGGCGGCGAAAATAGAAAGAAGGTTCACATTTGAACACACATTAAGTTTACCAGTAAAATTAAATAGAATGAGAACGCGGTTACAAATTAACCACGTTGAAACCCAAAGAAACCCATCTCATAATTGACAATCAAAATATATAAGTTCGAATCAACAATTTTGAAGAGATTCCCACATATTAGGCTGAAATAGAATGTTGATGAATAGAAATAACCCTTAGCTTAATTTGCCGTTCTCACCTTTAGTAAGTCTATGATACAATGAGTGTTGATACTAAGGAAACACTACTATATATAGCGAGAACACAAACTGACATACCCACAGAGAGTAGGGAGAAAAGGATGAGACCGGACAGCGTGGGGAAGGATCACGGACACCCTGGGAACTAATAGAAAGCGCTGGAATAGTCTAGTTGGCAGAAATGATAACTAGACGTGCGGAGTCGCCTTTGCTTGTTTTTTTGGGTGTGGCTTTCTTGAGCAGATAATTGAATCACACCTCCGTTTAGTCCGTGGAATTGTATGTTAGAGAGAGGAGGTCATGGCCCATGTGCGCCGCAATTAGTCAAACTAGGCAGAGGGTGAGTATTCTCCCATTTGATCAAACTTGTTACAATAAAAATTACAATCAAATACATAAAGCTCTTAGGGTCTTCTCATTCTCCAATTTAATTAAACCTTTTTAACTTCAAAATTAAAATTTAGCTAAATTAATTAGACACATAATACCTAGTCAAACCTTTTATTCCAGCCTTAATTTTACAGATGTCCTAATGTATAGGCTATATACCAAACTTTTGGCTGGTGATGCGCAAGCGGGGCCACAAGGAAAAAATAAATATTATGTTAAGGAGCTAAATAGTATAAGATTGGCAGGCTAAGTCTACCAAGTCAACAATACTTTATACCACAAGTAGTATTTTATTTGAAATGTGCATATGAAACAATCAAATAAAAGCTTTTCTACCTTTTATTTTAATATGTAGGGCTATTTGAATTGAAATGTGCCAAACCGTATTTAATTCTTAGTAATTATTAATATGGTTTCCAAGATCTATTTCTTATATTTCAAGATACACTATACAATTTTGTGTAACCTTCTTAACCACACTAAATGTTTTAACTTTTCATCTACAAATCTTAAACAAATAAAGTTCAATACGGCTAGATATCAAGTTTGGTCAAAATCAATTCAAAGTGCTACTTGACCCACATTCAAATGGATGAACATTATTATTTCTTTGATTAAAAGTTGACTTAGATAGATTGCTCTAGAAATATATATAAAAAATTAGATTAATAGATTAAACAAGTGCTAAATTGATAGATGTATTAATTGAACTTACATGTCAAAATGTATAATTAGAATTTACTTCTGGTGAAAAAACATATCAGCTATGAACATTTATATACATTTAATAATGCATCATCAACTAGACCATACATAAGTTGATGAAAAGTCTAAAATATGTTTTTCCACGTTAAAAATGTTACTATGGCTGGTACTGAAACATGTCAGAATGAAGTAATCCAGCATCTTTCCAGTGCTGGATATCATAAAGGAGTAATGGGACAGGGAAACAGATAAGATGTAGATTATTCCACATCACTTAATTACTTTATTAAATTTGTTTGGCAGATGTTAACCTTAAAATTTTACCCTTTTATTTCACAACATATTTAAACATAAAATATTGTTTTGTACCATTGTGACGTTGTCACAGACATGAATCTAAAGAAGACAGTTTGGACTCACCTAGCCTGGTCCCCTTTTGACTGGCCTGCTTCACGGCTCCGAAAACACGCGCACTCATCAACATCATGTATACTACTAACCGTCCGTGGCTCGAAGTACAACTCCGAGCTAGACTCGAACAGATGAACATCGAGATTGCGCAGTCCCATATGCGCCAACGACTGTGTTCTGGTGAAATAAGACCTATCCACCGGCGCGTGAATTTGAATTATTACGAGGCTAAACGAGACTGTTCTCGAAGCATGTGCACGCCCCTTCCCCTGTCCCATCTGTGTTTCCCGCCGTATGTGAACACGTGACAGACTTTGTGTTGTATATAACGGCTGGACTGTGTAGTGATGTCACTCATTTCTCTGCGCTCAATTAGGTGAGACACTTTGTCTTAGCTTTAGACTTAGTCTATTTTTCGTCGTATCAAAATTATGTTTGGCTCTTCATGTTCAAAATTTATATGTTTCGGCTTTATTTATTTATACGTTACTCAAATTTAATTTCTTTAGAGACTGCAGAATTTGCCTGTCAGCCATTATGGATTGTTTGATATTTAAACTCTGTTTCTTTTTGCAGACCCGCCTTGTCCGCCTCACGGACGGGTTTGGGATTTATTACGCCGCCATCTTGGGGCGCTAGTTATCTTTCTTAAAGTTAAACTTATTGAAATGTTTGGTCTGCTTGTCAAAGTTTTAAGGGTTTAGTCTTTTGTAATTGATGAACTTGTTGTTCAACTCTGGGGCCGTGAGCCCGCGCACTTAGCGCTTCAGCCAAGTTTATAGTTAGATTGATGTCTGTTATAACTGATTAGGTTGATTTAATTTATTGATTGTTTGTTAATTTGCCTCTTTTGCACCTTGTAATGGCAGCTAGTAATTATTTAACATACTCATGTCGAATTTGTATCGGCATCGATGAGTTGTGTACACCAATACCTTTTGTCTTTATTGAACCTTTTCTAGTTAGGTTAGTCGCCTTCTGCGCTGGGTCAATTTTATATGTGTTCTTTTATTATTGTGTTACTGTTTTCTCTCAAAGGCTTGGGGTCTTGCCCCATTATCTATTATTTCAATCAGTCCTTGTTGACTTTTTCACTCGACTACTCTTTGTATGTCTCACTTTCATATTTCTACGAGTTGTATGTTATGAATAAAAAAATAAACTCTCTTGTAATCAACCTACCTTTTATTTATAGTGTTATGAACCTATTAAATCAAAGGGGGGGTTACACCATACTATATTGTATATGTTAAAGTTTTTGTAACAACATTTTTAACGTGGAAACATAAATTATAGACTTTTCATCACTTATGTATGGTCTAGTTGATGATGAATTATTATTAATTGTATATAAATGTTCATATCTGATATGTTTTTCACCAGAAGTAAATTCTAATTATACATTTTGACTTGTAAGTTCACTTAATACATCTACCAATTTAGCAACTGTTTAATCTATTAATTTAATATTTTATATATATTTCTAGAGCAATCTTTCTAAGTCTTTAAGTTTTAATTATAACCACTCTTTACTTTCAACAATTTTTTAAAATGTTTTCTAAAATGTTATTATTTCTTACAAAATTTACAAATTATTTAAATTAATTGATCATTTATACCTTGCATTATTTAAAAACATAAACTAATAACAAAGTAGTTTTTCTACTAGAGCTTAATTGGTATTTTTACAATTATTGTCTTTCACAAGTCATTTAATTAGTAAATTAATCCTTATAATTTAATTTGTTCTTATTTTATTACATTTAAATAATAAGTTAATTATAAATTCTGGTTTTTAATTTTTAATAATCCTATTTCCATAAGGTCTTAGAAATTTTATAATATTTTTATACATTGGTAGCTTATAATTAAAAAAACAGAGCAATGTGTCGTCATGATTAGCTAACACACATAAATTGTTCCAATCTATGAGCTCAGAAACATCTTAAATTAACAGCATTGCAGTCATGGGCAGCTTTTATGTAGTGGAAAATAAATAATATTCAACTAGTTCAGGTTTAATATCAAAAATATGTTTTTTTAAGTTATACTAAAATAAAATTAAGTTTTCTAGTTAAAATTCATCTAAAAACTACTACTATTGTTCCTAAGCTCCGTTTGAAATTTATTCATATAGATTATCCATTTAGTGTAAAAAAAAAGTCAAAATTTTTTGTGCATATTATCAAAATTAAACTTGATTAAATTTAAATTTATTTTTCAGTACTAAGTACAAAATAATAATAAATCACCAAAATTCTCATAAAATACAAAACAATTTTTTAAATAGATTGGAGATATTTCAGCGATACTGTCCATTCAAAATCATACTGTTTGACATAAAACAATAGTTTAAAACACATTGTCTGCTAAGGAATGCGTTTTACTGTCCTTATGCTGCCACTTATACTAAATAAACATTTTGAAAGAGATGATAAGAAAATAAACTGTAGCCTCCTTTTGATCCTTGAGAAAAAGGATGTACTACATCATCACAAATACATCTAAAAAATAAGGTGAATGCAGAATGAGCTGTCAGGTCCTTGTTTCATGAATATATTTATCACCTGATATATTCCCATATGTTCAGCCAAATCCTTCCACAAGCACGCTATAGGCCTAGTAGGAAAATGACATAAATTTGAAAGTGTAGAAAATGAGTACTTATCAACCCTAAGGAAGGAACATTTATATAATTGGGAAAGTCAACAAAACAGTATTTAAATATATAGATATGTTTATTTATAGCATATATTAATATGAAATAAAAAAATATATGGTAGTAATTTACATTAGTTCAAGAATTATATGAAGTTTTATGAATTTTTTTTATAACAACACAGTTATAGAAAAGGAAATATTTTACAATACAATTTAATGGACAGCAAAAGTATTTATTTTTCAGAATATTTATAATAAGTTTAAAACACCATAGATAAAGTTCAAAGTTTGCGTTATCAATATAATAATGTCATCAAGTCATATAACTCTATTTAATATCATGTTTGCTTTAGTCATGGAATTTTCTAGAAAATAACATCAAAATATTTTTATATATATCTTTAAGTATTAACTTTGGGTTAGTAGCAATTTTCACAAAGGGGGTTGTTACCTCAGCATACCTCAATTTTACATCAAAACTTGTTACTATTCTAGGTCAACATTGTCGTACTAACAGAGTATAGTCAAGATTAAACTACACTACATATATGTATATATATATATAAAAGTCAAATGGTTATAATTCTACAACATTGCCCTACTAACATAAATTAAGTACAACCACATAAATGATCAAAGACGATCAGTCAAAAGGACATTAGATAAATATATTTACAAAAAGTAGTAGACCTGCAACAATGCCATAGAGGCATAATTAAAGTGCGACTAGCTTTGATAAACAGAGAGAACTTGTCTAAAGGACAAAAGGTAACAGACCTATAACAATGCCATACAGGTGTAATTAATCTCTCAATGACTAATGACATTAAAGTTCTTATAAGAAGACATAATTAACATATTTACAACTATCCCTAACTTTAATATAGTCATATCAAAATGTCAAACAGACATAAGAAAATATGGACCATCCTCCTCTTTATATTCATTAACGAGACAAAACAGATGATGATTACTTTGAACAGGATTTAAGATCCTCCTTTGAAGTCGATAATAATTTTTATTATGATCAAGCCAAAAATACGAATCAAATATTGAAGTCCTCAACCTGGACATCTTAACTTTAATTTTTTTTTTTAATTCTTAAATCAAAGGAAATTAACATTAACATTTAGCCAAAAAGGAATTTGATTTATAAGAGCAGAAAAAGAATTTTGTTCTTACATTTAAGTTGGGTGAGAAGCGTCCACGAAGAATATGCTGCTAAGAGTGATGTTTTATTCAATCTCCTGGTGGTATTTATTTGATATATTTCCTCAGGGAGGGGTTAGGTAGGGGGTTACATACGAGACAGAAACGAGGAGAAAGGGGAGTATTAGGTAAAAGGGGAATAGGTGACGAGACTGTCGTAGAATACTAGAACAGGCATCTAAGCTATGTGGAACCATTCAGCGCCGAAAACACCTTACGTCATTCCTAGTGGCCTCAGTGACAATTTAATGTTGGCCAGGTCAATTAACTCGTGTATTCACTCATGATCACACGTTTGCATAATTGGTTGTGTGGCGTGGTCGATAGTTTATTTGACATGGACTCAGTTAAATAGCACATGGTGAGCTTAGGTTATCATCACATTATTTAAATATTTGGTTGAATATTATTTGGCGTACTGTCTTTTAGGAATTAAACATTGTAGCTATAATAAGACGCTACAAAACTTTAAACGAACAACACAAAGCTGTTCACATTTTTGCGCAAAGCTTACTTAGCTCAAAACGAATGCCTTTGCTCAAAATTCACCAGAAAGGGAATTGGTTGAAAATAACATGTTGTCTCTTGAGCACTGTTAAAAATACAAATGCGAAGTTAAAGAATGAATGTAAAATAAAGTAAATTGATTATGTTAGATTAGCCATTTTCTACAAATTAATCTAGCATACTAGTCATTATAAATACAGCACATATGTAATTGATTGGAAGATGACTAGAGTTCATTGCAAAAGAATAGGCATTGGCATCTACAAAACAGATTAGGCATGGTCTTCAACCTTTTTATGTCCAAAGGCCAAATTTCTGTATCTTGTTGGCTCGTGGGCCGCAATATCTACCCACAATATAAGGATTCAACATTTAATATATTAGATTTCTTTTGACATCCCAAGTATCAGCGGTGGTGAGTGAACGCAAACACTACCGACTATGTCCGAACACTCCTGACTGTCCGAACACACCCAAAATAGTTCTCTCTCCTTGTCTACTAGAGTAGTCATGGTCATAGTTCAAGGTAAATTTATACAAAAACTTAATATTTTTCCTCACGTGTAAAGCAAAAATAGTTTACAAAATAACTTAAAATGTGTATTTATATTATTATTCATTTATGTAAAATATAGATCTTTGTTTGTAATTTTTTGCCCTTGAAATAGTTTTATATCTCATGAGCCGGCGGGCCACAAAAAATTCCTCGGCGGGCTGCGGGTTGAAGACCCTCTATATTAGGTCTTCAATATGTCGGACACTTTTGAACTATTTAATGAAATTATGTGAAATTAACTTGTGCTATACATAATTAATAAATGCATTGCCTTCCTAACTTTATTATGATTTTTAGCAGAGGAAATGCCAATGGATATGTCCCCTGACTCTGGCATCAATGAATTGCAAGGCCTGAGTCCTGAGGAACAAGAGAGACAAAAGCAGGAATGGCAGCAAGAGCTTATCAAGGTCAGTAGTCTTATTGTTTTTATGATGATTTGAACGTCTTCCCCATTGTTGTTTGAAATTGTTTGATATTTATTTCTGTACCTGTCCCGACTTTTGACACAAAGGGTGTGACGTGTGCGTTTGGTGGCTGTCATAGACAACTGTAGCGCTAGGGTCTATGATAGATCAGAGAGAGTTTGCCTGAGGTGAACAACAAGGAAGTTACTCGTTAGACTCGTAAGATTTAAGACCTCCTAGTATGTGTAGACTAGTCAGTCAGTCACCGTCCGCCACGCCCACTCACACGGCACAGGATCTTATTGTGCTTTGTAACTTTAAAAATAAACTACCTACATAAGTTTGTACCAATGATTTTATTATTGCTTCTGAAACATATCCATGGCATACGGGGGCCGAAAGTGCAATGGTAGCAGAGCCAGCCAATAACAGCAGAAGGAAGCAAGAGATAAAGTGACACAACAAGTTACAAGTAACGTCCTATTCAAGCAATCAAGAAATGACCAGCCAATCTACAACGGTGCAATTCCAGAATTTGAACTGGGCCCAGCCGACAATGGTGCAATTCCAGAATTTGAACTGGGCCCAGCCGACAACGGTGAAATTCCAGAATTTGAACTGGGCCCAGCCGACAACGGTGCAATTCCAGAATTTGAACTGGGCTCAGCTGACAACGGTGCAATTCCAGAATTTGAACTGGGCCCAGCCGACAACGATGCAATTCCAGAATTTGAACTGGGCCCAGTCGACAACAAGGCAGTCCCAGAATTTGAATTGGGCCCAGTCGACAAGGCAGTCCCAGAATTTGAACTGGGCCCATTTGATGACATCTCACCAACTTTGATGGCAGCACGATTTGATATTGCTATCATCAGTCAGAGCAATACTTTCCAAAACAAGACTACGGAGCCGGTAGGACCAACTTTTGCGGTCCTTATACCCATCCCAGGGGGCCGATAAGACCTCCGGTAATCAACCCATGCCACAATTAAGCAAGGATTGGTATTGGAATGGTTCACCAAGGGTTCGAGAAACTTCTCCGGATAGGTGACCCCAATGCTGGAGTCACTAACGGATCAACCATGGGTCTATGGAATCTACTAGTCACCAACAACATTTGACATCCAAGTAAAATAATCCAGATTCGACAAACAATCTTTTTGGTGCAAAGTGTTTACCCCAGTGTGGATGTGTTTGATTTCAGGGAAAGGTGGTAGAGGGCGCAACCCATCGCATTTATTTTTTGCAAGAAAATATGTTAAGAGTAAATTTTTCTTTCTCAAAATAGTAAAGAAACCCAATAAAGTCCAGGGGAAATCCATGTGAATAAACTATACTTAAAAAGTGTCAGGTTGAGTCCATAACAAACCCGAACTCACCAGAAATATATTTGCTAAACTAAAGTGCGGGAGGAACAAAAAAAGTTAGTCTAGTAAGTAAAATAAATATTAAATATGGACTGGTCTAAAACAATTTGTGTTACTAATGTATTAGAAAGACAGTAACATTTATTATTTTATTTTATACAAAAGTACTCGCAGCTAATTACTAAAGTTTATGGGGACTAAAGCAATTTTTTTTAAACAAATATCTGTACTATTTAATCATTTATATTTATTAGTTTAGATAAGGGGTACACACAATAATGCCGAAACCAATATTCATTAGGAAAGATGAAACGTAAACAAGGTCCAACAAAAAGTATATGCTTCATTTGACGCTGTTTTTGATGTAAGGTGGTCATTGTCTATTTATTACAAATCTTGAAAATAGAAAACCTCTTCTTTTGGGTACAGTCAATGCCAGATAGAGCTAGAGCATTTATGGTATTTAAAGGGGAGAAGTGGGTGTCTGTTAAAGGTACAAAGTTAAATATTGTACTTGGAAATGAGATTAATCCAAACCAGAGAAACTTTAGTCCAGTACACTTGGAATATTAGGTTAGGCTCTAACAAAATTGTTATTACAAAGTCCTCATGGATTTAGACCCAAATAGTTTGTATAAAGATGAACTCCAATACGAAGTTAATATTTGTAGAGAAGCCTCGTTAGATACGGTAGATGAGTTACGCAGCCAACTCCTTCAGCTATTAGATAAGGAAATATACATAAATTCCTCGATAGTGAAAGCCTCCTCAATTCCCCTGCTATCGAAAGAAGCTCCCATTGTAGAACTTAAGTTATATAACTTATGGAAAGACATAACTGATAAGACAGAGTTCACCCTGAGTCAAATAAAGAAATACCAAACCTCGTTATTACATCTTTCATCAAGGCTAGAAAGGGCGATCATAGATGAAGCAACGTTAATAGAAGGGAAAGAGACATGTTGGAAACTATGCGAGCAACTTAGGGTAAGGGTAATGTCAGTTAAGAGACAGGATAAGGAGCCCACACTTGCAGGAACTGAAGAAGGGTTACCCAGATGTCCCGATGAGGGATCTCTTGTTTTGAATGAAAAGTCAACAGAGATCAAAGAAACCCTTAATATTATCAGAATAAATATAACTGACTACAAACAGACAAGTCATCTTCGGGGCTAAAAGCAGTGTTGTGCCAACACAGCGAAGGGGAATTGCAACCAGTAGCCTATGCCAGCTGCACGCTACACACCCACAAGAAGAACTACGCTACATTCGAACAGGAAGCGTTAGCCATCATTTTTAGATTCAACAAGTTCAGACAGTATTCAGAGCATAAAGAGTTTGAGCTTCAAACTGACAACTCCGCCTTGTCTTGGTTATTAAATCATCCTAGGCAAATAGGAAAAATAGCACGGTGGATAGCCCAACTACAAGTATTGAGGTACTCGCTAACTCATATCCCAGGAAAAGAAAACGTGGTAGCGGACACCTTATCACGGATGTTTGAAGAACAAGGAAGAGAGCCTGGACAGATGCCGACGCCTGAAGAACAAGTAAACCGTGAGCCGACGCCACCGCCTGAAGAGCAAGGAAGACATCCAGGCCAGCGCCGCTACCAGAGGAGCAAGCAGTGATAGGTGTACGAGCAGGGCTGCCAGAACTGTTCATACCCATCAAGACGACTCAACAGGACGATCCCAAACTATGAGAAACTATAAACGATTTAGCCCAGGGTGAGGTTAGACAAAACTACAAAATCAAAGATATATTGTTACATAAACCATCTCAAATGTCCAGTTAGAAAGTATGCGTGCCAGATTCTCACATCCAAGTACTCTTAGAGTATTTCCATGTGTCGCCAATAGGGGCCCACCTAGGAGGGGCTAGAACGGTGGCCAAGGCCAAGGGACAATTGTTTTGGCCCGGCATGGAACGGGACGTATGTGACCGAGTTCGGAGATTGTATGTTGACCTTTTTGGTCCCTTACCGAGGTCCAGCGATGACATTATTTTACTGACAGTAATAGATGCTTTCTCCAAGTTTGTTTGGCTTATACCCTTGAGGGCCCCCACATCCTTGGCTGTGGTCAAAGCCCTGAATAGGGAAGCTTTCAAGAACTTCTGTTTCCCCTGCTTCATTGTGTCGGACAATGGAAGCCAGTTCACTTCTCAGTTATTCAAAAATATGTGCTTTTCCAGTGGTATTAGACATTTTACCACTAGTCCATTTTATCCGAATCCGAACCATGTCGAACATTTCCATAAAAACCTTAAAGCTGCTTTGATAGCCTATCACCATCAATTTCATAGGAAATGGGACACCATGCTACTTTGGCTACAGTTGGCGTTCAACTCCGCAATCCACACCAGTCACAAATATACTCCAGCTGAATTGTTAATAGGCTATGAACAGCTGTGACCTATTAATCTGCGCTGGAAGTTATATCCAGGGTTTTTAGAAGAAGAACCCTGAAAAGAATGGTGGAAAAATGGGAAGTCGCGTTTCGATAGTTAAAAAAGTCGCGCGACTTAATTGCCTGAAGATATGATGCTCAGAGGGCACCAGTACCATATAAGGTAGGTGACAGGGTCATGTACGAGCTTCACACCCTGAGTAAAGCGGCGGAAGGAGTGACAGCTAAGTTAAGCTACAAGTGGTCAGAACCGATGGTAATAAGTCAATTTTTGACCTCGGTGATAGTCCTACTAATTAACCCTCTTACCAAATTACCAAGTCGCAGAACCCACGTCTCACAACTCAAACCTTGTGCGCAGTGATATGTCCAGAAGAGAAGAAGAGTTTGGTTTCCCTCTTCTCAGTCGTTGCTTGTTTTCTCTTAGCATGCCCCCTTGATCTAATAGATTTGGTGACTACGATGACACATAAGGGAGTTGGGGGGGGGGATCCTTCTCTTTTTATTTTGTTTGTGGGTCTTTTCGCTGTAAATGGATGTTATTCCGGCTGCTTGGTACATTTTGTTACTGCTCTGATTGACCTTGACTGAATCCTTAAGGAAAGAGGTGGGTGGTCCGTTCTAAAGAACACCCGTAAGGAGGATTAGATGGTGCTATTCTAATAGGCATTTTAAGTACCCTAGGTACACCTGGTATTTACCTTATTTGGATAATTTAAGTCTTGTAATTTTTTATCTTTAAAAAGATGTAACATAATATGTCCTATCCCATTATATTTCCAAAGGTTCCTAAAGTAAAAAAAATAAATTCATATATATGGAAAAAGTTATAGGTAAAACTAAAACATTATAGACTCCCTTAAGTGTGAATTGTCGTCAAAAAAAAATTATAGTAATATGGATAGGTAAAGAAGACTATATTGAACTGAACAGTTAAAAATGGTAAACATTTTGAAGTTATACCAAATTTGACATAGTGTGGTGAATTCACTTTGCTAATATCATTCTAAATTTTTTATATCCTTAAGATGACCGGCCAGTCTAGGTATACAATATATTTATGAAGTTCAGTATATTATGTTTACTTTGTATTTATAAGGTTCATTATAGGTTTAGTCTAGGTATACATTGTATTTATGAGGTTCACTATATTATGTTTACTTTGTTTTTATGAGGTTCATTATAGGTTTAGTCTAGGTATAGATTATATTTATGAGGTTCAGTATATTATGTTTACTTTGTATTTATGAGGTTCATTATAGGTTTAGTCTAGATATACATTGTATTTATGATGTTCAGTATATGTTTACATGGTATTTATGAGGTTCAGTCTATGTTCACATTATATTTATGAGATTTAGTTAATGTTTGCATTGTATTTATGGAATCAGCTTATGTTTACATTGTATTTATTAGGTTCAGTCTTTTTTTACAGTTTGTTTATTGGTTATTTATAGTCTATTTATTATTTACGGTATATTTATGGCCTAGCTCAGGTCGAGGTATTATACAGGTCAGTACGAGATTAGTTTTAAGGTTAATCCCTATGAACGCAATTAATTATGTTTTTGTTGGGGGGGCGTGTGTTATGTGTGTGTTTGGTGGCGGGCACAGACAACTCTAGCGCTAGGGTCTGTGATAGATCAGAGAGAGTTTGCCTGAGGCGAACAGCAAGGAAGTTACTCGTTAGACTCATAAGAGTCAAGACCTCCTTGTATGTGTAGACTAGTCAGTCAGTCACCGTCCGCCACGCCTACTCACACGTCACGGGATCTTAGTGTGTTTTGTAACTTTAACACAAACTACATACATAAGTCCATACCAATGATTTTATTATTGCTTCTGAAACATATCCACGGCCTATGGAGGCCGAAAGTGCAAGGGATTGGAATACACTTAAACCCCGCCAACCCAAACCCTCTTAGTCCAAAATTTTGGATAGTTTGAACCAACATTTATTTTATTAAAAAAAGTTTTCTAATAAGTTTTCAAAAGATGGAAATTGAATAAAAAATTTATGTACAGTACTGTATGTTATAAGAAAAAATTAGTTTCCATGCAGTAAAAAAACACACAAATAGCTTGCTAACACTTAAAATCACATACAGATACAACAGTATGCCTATTTCCACAGTTCATTAGTTATTATAAAAATTCACCACAAAACTTCAATGATTATCTGATTGCATGAAATCAGTCCGTTTTTGTTGTAAATACATGAGTCTAGAAGATGACACAATATTTTACACCAGCCCCTCATAAACATGACATCCTTCGGCGGGCTGCTCAATATACTGCAAGGCTACTTACAGTGCTTTTGCTCCATTAGAATGTGTAATAAGCCATTCCTTATCATCTCCTTCATCAATTGTATCGGTCTTTATTGGAATCTCGCTTGATTAGGGAAACAATTTCTTGGTCTGAGAATACTTGTCGGCCTTCACTGTTGGTTGACAGCCATTTGTTCACATCTGTTTTGTCTGCTTCTTCACAGCCTGGAATTTTTTTCACGAGTTGTAAAATTTCAGCTTTCTCATCCTCTTGATCTGGGCTTTTGATATAAGAAAATTCTTGGCCGTAATTTTTTCAATGACTTTCTAAGAAACTTTTCTGTGACATTATCCCACACCTCAGCTACCCAGTAGATAATGTCTTGATTGTTACATTTTTTAGGTGTTCAAGTATGGAGACTGAAGTATCTTCATTTTCATTTAAGTTCATAAAACAATTTTTTTAGGCACATAGAAGCACCCTCTGGTTCATCGGTTGTATATAACAAATGAGTTGCATTTGGAGGTAGAAGAATAGCTTTTATTTATCAACAAACACATTTGTCATCTGACTGGTGTGATGTAGCGTTGCCAACCATTTTCTTGGCTGCATTTTTTTATTAGGTACAAACTGGCTTTTAAACCATCCCTTAAAATATGACTATTCATCCATGTCTTTGTTTGATGTCTGTAGACTACAAGAAGAGTGTTCATATTAATATTTTTAAAGGCTCTTGGCTTTTTTGATATACCAACTATCATGAGTGGCATCTTTCTGGTTTCATTGCTACATGTTAAAACCTTCAGACTTTCCTTACACATATTAAAGCCAGGCGCACATAGTTCTCGTTCGGCAACGAGGCTTTTTTTGGCAACTCCTTGAAATTCAAACCCGTCTTGACTCAATTGCATATGAAACTCTCCCTTTTCACTAGAACCATAAAAGGAAGTGCGAACTTCACAAATAAATACAAAGGTAGGTGGAATGATTTAGTCTAACAGGGAATTTGCTAAGAATAGACCATGAGTTAAAATAGTTTTAAAACAAAATATATATTATTGGTAAATAAGAATATAAATAAATAGATATATTTTGAAACCCAGAAGGGGAACAACAAGAATAACAAATAGAAAAAACAATTTTTGAAAAGTGAATGAGATTCACGAGGGAGAAAACAGCTTCCTTAATTAAATAAGATAGATTGTAATAAAAAAAGATTATAATAATCATTTTCTTATACAAAATATTAGGCATTTGCAAATACAAGAAAGCTACAACTTTCTTACAATATACATTAAACTCATATCATACAAAAACAGGAATGGCAAAGTACAACCTCTACAACAAACCTAACTAGTCAATGTTCAACAATTAAATTCTGTTCCAAAATAAGGAAACGCAAAATACTACAAAAGAAATTACTCGAGAATCAACTAACTGAAATTACTCCTGAAGGGAATTAACTTCAAATTTCACACAGAATGACTTTACTACATTCAATCCTATTATAACCCTGATAGGACATAAACATTGTTTTCCTGATGGGGAAAATATTTAATAACAAACATAATTCAAAGCATATTCCATGCATACTAACTTAATAACTTCTAAATAGTTTTATTTCCTCAATAAGAACTAACCAGTTGTTCACTAACACAAATCAAAATTAATTACAACACTGTGAAGATATTTTTCTGATGGGAAAATATTTTAATGGTACAGCAATTATTTACAGTATAGTCCATTATATTATGACTCAACTTCAAACGATTTATTTCCTCACTAGGAACTAACCAAACGTTCACTAACATAAATAAAAGGTTGTCACTAGGAATGACCTAACACTGCAACTTTTAACAGTACATTTTCCAGACGGGAAAATATTCTAATATTTTCCAACATAATGACAATATATAAAGAAACAATAGTTAAATTGTAACCCGTTACTCAAAAAGGAGGGGTACAAATACCAAACAAATAAGTTCAAAGGGGAAGCGGCAAAACACTAAAAGGAATAATAGGAGTTAGCAGTGTGAGTAATTTGCTTAGGATAATTCTTGGATGTCATATGTCTCCAGAGCACGCAACTCATCCCAAATTGTGGGAAAAAGAACCACGGTCTACCTCCAAAAAATCTCGAGAACAAACTATATATATATATATATATTTAATGAAGATATGCCTAAATAAGTGTAATTGATTATACCTAGGGATAACGTGATTAAAAAATAACATTAAAAGATTGCAAGTCCAAAATAGTGTGTTACTCAATGTATTAATAAACATTGGTGAACTGCGCTTACAGTTTTAAAGACCACTAAATGTATTGTTTAAGAGCTTTCCATTATATTGGATAAGCGACTAACCTCATATATAAACAATTGAAACAAAAATAACATTATTCAACGTGTATATATTTTTTGTTATGCTTACACAAGAAGTTAATTGATATCATAGGCCATAACCATCCCATTACATAATTACCCTCTCATTGCTCTAATTTTAGATTTATGATAACTTGTAATTCCCATATTTTTTTATAAACAATTCAAAAGTTTAACTCGACTTTTCCAAAAAAGTAACAAGGTCCAAAATGGTCACGGAACTCTGCATTCCTACTCTTATTTACAATTACTATATAGACAATAAATAAACAATTAATTTAAATCTTTATGGCAAATATAAAATTAGTTAAAGATTTTCCTTTACATATGTCCTATAGTTATGCTGTTCCATACTATTTACAATGCCCATGTCAGACAACAACTAACCCAAGATCATAGCTGACGTTAAATATTACTAAGATAATGCTCTTAAAGTATTTCCCAAAACAAAAGAGTATAACATTAAATATTTAGTGTCAAAGGTTACATAAACATTTTTAAATAACTTAAACGTGAAGTTTCCTTCACTACGCAAGTAGTCCTCAAAAGTTCAATTAAAAAAAAATCTAGGATGATAGTAATATTATAAGTTAAAGTGCCAGAAAGGAATTTAGAAAAGATTATAAATGAAATACAAAAAAAATTAAATAAGCCGAAAGATCAATTTATCCTTACATTATAAATGTTTACGAAGCCTTAGCTTCACCTTCCCAATTCCAAGCAGTGTCCAAGAGTAAAGTCTCTCTATTACAAACGGTATTTTATATGGTACGCAAATTCGTCAAACACGTAACACTGATCACAGGGTCAACACGCAAAAGGGGGGGGGACACGGCAACGAGAATATTCTTTTTTCACTGGACGGCACTGGAAGCATCTAATTGGTCGTTGAAATGGCTTGTCGGTGTTGAGCAAGGCGGCGGCCTCTAGCGGGTGAAGTTTGACTCTAATCGGGGCCGGCAGTTATTGGCGTGATGGTTACGAGACTGGACGTGTTGTTTCGTTAGTCCGAGACGGTGAAATAGGGTGAGTGTTGACGATGTATATATTGAATTGTCCTTTTTACTCATGACTTGTAGCAAGGAAATGCTACAACATAAAAAATGATGCTTACATTTTTGTATGATGGTCACTACTAGTGTAGCACATTCATTACAATCGCCGCCAAGAGTGCCCTAAAAGTCACTCTTTGGTCTATATATATAAAACACCCAATATCCCAGGAGAGGTGGAAAGGAAATGGGAAGGGGGCAATGAGGAGAAACTGAACATATTCTCTGTCTCACTCTTGCAACTACGAACCTAAACCATTCTGTCAACCGGTAGATGGCCTGAGAATCCTCTACCATGTTCTTATTCCCCCTGGAATGTACTGGAAGGATTTCTGAACATACCCTTTCCGGGATGTTGACGTCTCTCTGGCCAGCGGGTCCGTTGAACGGCGAGGTACGGACGAGTCGGATGGCACTTAGCTCGGGCACGTTTGGAGGAAGTGTGTGTAGGGTTAAATTGGTGCACATAGTAAACAGGGTGAGTCTATGCATTTATTACATTTAGAAACCATATATGTTAAATAGTTCCTCGAATTAAAATTACTTAGGAAATGTATAAATGTGCAACCTCCTTCCTAACCATAAATAGCTTGAAGGTGCAAAATTTAAATAACAAACCAAAATAATTAGTGGGGCGCATGAGTTGATCAGAGTAAAAATGATCTGAGAACAAGTTATTGTTATTCAGCGACTCGCTACCCACCTGGTTGCGGAAATTAAGATACCTTAAAATGTTACTAAATAGGAAAAGACAAGGATACCAAATTTAAATTAGAAGATAAATGTAATGTTGTAGAGTGTGACATCACACTCTGCGTATCACCCGCGTAGTTGAACTGTGATCCCGCCGGGCGTGGCGCTAGAAGGCAGGTCACGCGGTCTTCCCTCTGGCTTCCGCGCGAGCGGGACGTTAGTTCAACCAGGTCATTTAGTTAACTCGGTTCTGTGGGTTCAGTCAATTCAGCTTGGATCTATGATCAGATAGCTTTCACCTTTGCACAACTGTGCTCTGATTCACGATGTACTGTTATTCACTTTTGGACAAGCCAGTGTTAAAATGTTATTAAACAATTTAAAACACTTACATTAAAATAAATACAATTAATAAAAAATATATCTCTGGTTTTTAATCTTTGTCAAGTTACATTCACCATTAAATAATAAGTTCAAGCAAACTTGCAGTGAACTAACAAATATATATATCAATCACTTTCTTGAAAAATTATTTTTTGTATCAATAATTAATGCTCAAAATTAAATTGCAACATTGAAACTTTTCTTCAAGAAACTTCTCTTTAACTTCTGACAAAACTTCCCATTAACTTCCACTAAACCTTCTTTTTAACTGTTACACCCCACTCTACTACCTTTTATTTACGACCACAAATAATATAAAAGGGAGTGGCAGTAAGCTAAGGAACATATCAAAAGGGAAATCATTTGCAAGATTTAATAACAACAATATGAAAACTTTACATGGTCTCAAAAATCAAACTGAGGTATGTTGAAAATAAAAAATAAACAATAACTTCATATATTATTTAGCGCAGTTAAACTGAGGGAATGTTACAAAACTCGTAACCTATCCTACAATTAAATGGGTCAGTCTTGAAGAGACAGAACAACCCATAATGTTGATTTTAGTACAAACAATTATTGCAAATAATATCCACCAGGATATGAATAAATAAGAGCCTTATGGGCATCTTTAAAATGTTACCAAAGTAACACCACCAATGAACGCAGACTTCAAAACGTTAATAATAAATATTAAATACTTATAAGATATTTTAAAATACACGAGAGTTTGGCTAACAGACTTTAGTCAAGCTCCCGCGGGACTATCTGATCTCGACACAAAACTAGGAAACGTCCACAAGAACCCAACTTGTGAATAAAAAAGATAATACAATATTAGAAGCAAAGCATTGCAAAAGATTTGAAAATATACTAATGTGAATTATCTTATAATTAATTTTATCAATTAGAAAAGTTACATTACAATAATCAATATTTCAAAATACAAACCACAAAAGAAAGACTACCTTAAGATTTTCAATACAATTACTGGTAACCACAATTTCAAAATGATTTATATTTAATACGTCCAACACAAAATCAACTAATAATTGTGGCTATCTAAAAAAGTTTAAGTATCATAACAGACTCTAGCGCCCAAGTGGCGACAGACAAAATATAGTCTCATTTCAAAATATATACTCAGGTAAAAAAAATCATTAGTAAATAGAAAAATTACGATGCCTAATTTGGCTAACACTAAAATTTAAATTTAAATCATAGTCCAAAATATAAACTGCCATAGTTTAAGTTTGTAGAATATAATGCATGAAGATTTATCCTGACATTGTCCAAGTCCAGGACAGCACTCCTCCATCAAGCGTTGAAATCGAATAGTCAATTTTGTATACACAAACATCACTCTTTATAGGGTTTCGTTGCTAGGGACGCAAGGTGGGGGAAAAGAACACTTGGTCGGTGACGTCCTTCTAGAAGCTTTCGACAGTCATGTAGACCACTTGTTGTCAGAGATCCATCCAACTTCCAAACCATTTCTTCATTCTCCTGATGTTGTGGATGTAGTTCACTTCTCTCCCATCAGAGGGCAGGTAAGCAGTCTTCCTCTAGTTGAGGCAAATCCTGGCCGGCCCATTCTAGTGTTTCGTTGATCAAGTTGGTGTGGACGTCAGCTGTTGGAACATCATAGTTTGCTCGGTCAACTCCCCGTACTAGGATTCTATAGGTGTTGGCCCGTATTGGTGGTTGCTCTATCCAGAAAATACAATCGGTAAGTACATGAACAGTTTTATTTGTAGAGAGATTATTATCGTTTAATATTCTGGTTTTATATTGTTCAGAATTGTTTATTATATTGTACCAAACTATGAGAGCTACAATAGAGAAGAGTACTATTGTAGGAATTTTATTAGTCTCGATACTATTTGGAGCGGGTAGTATGAATCAAAATAGAGAGTTACGCGTGAAGGTTAACATGGGGGCGGGTCCTATTGTAACTCAATGTTACATAACTTCCAGTGCGGCTTCATTTGTTAGTTCACTGCAAGTTTGCTTGAACTTATTATTTAATGGTGAATATATATATAAAAATTCTCTGTTCAGGAAGAAATCTCTAGTACGCCTAAGCTAATATTTAAGTTCCTTGTGGTAACTTTACAAACTATATGTTGAAAGTTTGCTTATGAAGTTATTTTTACACATATATTTGGAGGCAATAAATATTATGAATGCACTAAACAAATATTAAGTCACAAATAAATTAGTTGCCCAGGGGCCAACAACAGGTACAAATAATCAATTAATAAAATCCTACTAATTTGAGAGAAACCCATGGTTAACACAAACTTCAGATGCACTCTAAACATTTGGCATAAACCAAGCTATATGTGCAAGATACCTTCAAAATAAACATATATGTCCCTCAACAAGTCTCAAATATGACAAGCACTATTTTAAATTTTCATAACTTTTGGGAACTTAGGTTGACAAAATAATATTAATTTTAAGAGCCTAAGCGGCAAATAATAAGGGCATGTAATACTTGGCATAATGTCCTAATTCAAATAATATGACTAACAGAATAATGTAATTAGCAATGATTCAGTTTTAATTTGATTCACCCAAAACACATCTTGTCTTATAGTAAAGTATATCTCCTTGTTAGAGTCTTTGGAAAACTATTCTCAAACAAGGAACATGAAAGTTCTACTAGTATATTTCACTTTAGAATCTTTGGCATAGTATTCTCCTTAAATATAATCAAAGAACAAAGTGAAAGCTTAATAGTCAATTTCCAAATTAAGGTCTTTGGGAAAATATTCTCATAAAATATAATCGCACAAGAAAATGAAAGTTTAAGAGTCTATTTCCATATCAAAGCCTTTGTAAAAATATTCTCATTAAATATAATCAAACAGGTAAATGAGAGTTTAAGAGTCTATTTCCATATCAAAGTCCAACAAAGCATCATAGCAAAAAGTGTTTTTAAAATATAAAATAATATGTTTGAAAAAAATGTTGATAAATAAATATAAGTTTAATGATAATTTTTAAGCCAAAACAGAATTTTGCTTACATTCTCTCAACGCCTTGTGGCTCAATGCTACCCACCTAATTCAAACCGAACTAGTCCCAAGAGTGTTCTTCACTTGGCCGAACGAGACTTTATATGCTATCCCCAGAGAGCGGGAGTTTAGGAATCATATGGGGGGGAACACCCCCACCCCTCCCCCCCCACACACACTGGATGGATGGAGAACATAGGAGAAGCCACATAGACGATTCTAGAAGTATCTCCATCTGTGTGAAACCTTTTCCCTGGTTCCGCCGATGATAGCGCCTCATAGTGGCGAGCTTTGGGAACGTAGTCGCGAAGCTTAGTTTGAAACTCAAGAGTGTTGACCTGTAGATAGGTGGGACCGGTGATGTTGGGCGTGTTGCATAGCTGGTCAAATAAGACAACTATGGTGAGTTGATAGACAGAGTTTCTTTCTGCCTTTCTTGAGAAAACCATAGAAATATTGCTTCATCAATTTGTCCGAATTGCGACACTTGATGTGTGGTGTTTCTAAAGAACCTTGATTGACGTTGCCCCACAAAACTCTTCAATTTTGCCTCAATTTTTGTTAGTCACTTATTGTTGCCTTAACCAACACCACAATCAACAGCTAATTTGTCACACTTTCTCCCTTGTCCAAATAAACCGTACAAGAACTGTGTTTTCACTTACTGGCCATTTCTACAGCCAATAAAAACCCTTTACGCACAATAACTAAAGAAACCTTTCTCTATAAAACAAATACATCATTTCACTTTGACAGGTGTCTCACAACTAACCTGAAAATAAAATAGTGGGCCCTCCTTCCATTCACATATGGCAACAGACAAGTGGCAGCAACCGGGTAGGGTGACTGACCTTGTTCCACTCGCTGAGCTACCGTGCAGAGGTGATGCACAGAACAATAGTAACTGATCGTTGAAAAATACCATGTGCCATCTCCTTAGTTATAATATACTGTAATTGCTAGTTTAATGCTTGTATAATAATTGCTAGTTTAATTGGTAGTCATATTTTATTTGTTTGATTAATCCAAACAGGCCCTGGTCTCAATTGGTTCGAATTGATGGGGTTTAGGTTTATCTTTATTTTTTATTCCCAACATATTTCAATAAGTAACTTTCTCACACATTGGTTTGTTTATTTGTTTGTGAATCAGTCATATTAACCTACTCGATTAAAAAATACAGAAAACTATTTTTTCTTGACGAATTTGTAATCTTTGATGTTCTAATAGAATATTTTACTTTTTCATCTAATAACATTTCAAAACAATTACACATTAGAACTTATGCAACTGGGATGACATTTAACCCTTTTGATGCGTTAATTGGATATATCCGATCTCAGCACTATAGTCATTGACTGCGGAAATCAACTTTACCCCACGACGTGTAAACTTTATCTACCTTTGCTGCGACAGCCGGAAATAGCCACAAAAGTGTTAGAACACTGAATTTTTCATACTAGCATGCCTTTGTGCCTCTGACATCTGGTGTTAGTTTTGAGAAGTGTCAATTACCAGCTGCTAAATCATAACAATAGTAGCGCTTGTTTACTTCCGCATTTCACCACTTGTAGCACACGTGCAATATTTATGTGGCAGAAAACATTGTTGAGGGATTTATTAGTGTAGTATTTGTTATATTCACCCTGTTATTCTACTGTGTCAATAACATTTAATTTATGATTGATGAATTTGTGTCATGTGAAGGGTAATAAATATAATATTTGGTTAGTATGGCAATTGAAAAATTCAATAATTCATTGAGTTTTAAAATTCATTTTATTTCTTCTAATTGATATTTCATTTTCGTTCTTTACCTGATTCCTATTTTGAAACCATGCCTAACACAAATATGATCTTATAAACTACACTGAGGAAAGCACAAATGTAGCACAAAATTGTTAAAGTGGTTTTGATGTAACCCAACTTTCAAAAGTTTTCTTTTTATTACATAAGGCCTATATTAGGCCAATATTAGGCCTGTCAAATCCTCGTTTAGCGATTGGTTTGACACTATTATTTGTTGCTAGTAAAATAAAAAATGGTTCTGATAGCAGAATAACATTGCATTTGTGTAAAATGTGACATATAACATTTTATATCGATATAAAATATATATTATTATGTGATTTATAGACATATTACTAAATTTCATATTTAAAATGCATTACTAGTTGAAAATCACATTATTTGATCATAATCATGATCATGCAAATTTTCATATTTTGAATTTTTTACTTATAATTAGCATTTCTTAAGGTAAGAAGTAAAAATTAAATATGCAGCAAAAGGGTTAATCACGTATCATTTAAAGACTTGGTGATGTTCATATAGAAAATCATACTATATAATTCTCAAAAATTGGTAGCTAGCAAGTTTATCTAGTCACCAGTTAAAATGGAAAGCAAAGAAGTTCATGTTAATTGAAAATTTATATTATTAGATACAAGTGTTAACTCTCTATTTTACTCTAAACATTATCTTGTTTAATACATTGTGTTTCTTTCTAACTGCTTTCATCTCACCTTATGCGTCTGGATGTTTTTTTAAATTTTTTTTTGTCATGTCCTACATTTTAACAGTACTTTTTATGTCCCTTTGACTTATACCTCCTCTTGTTTTCTCCATCTTCTCCTGTCAAGGCGTACTCCACCTCCCACACTAGGATAATGGAATCCTATAAAATCACTATTATATCTTTCCTCTGACCAATAATACTTTTTTTTTTAGAAATCACTTGTTTTTAACCTTTTTGTCAAAGTGATGTCCACTTTACCCACTTAAGTAGTTGAATCATCTAAATTCTAAGTAGACATTCTTGTAATAAATTAGACTGCCAGTGATGAGGTGATCTGGCATTCAAATCATAACTGAGTGTAGTAAGGGTGGTCTTGCTTAAATGTGTTCCTACTCCATCTTCATAAAGTTGGGTATATATCTTCTAAATATAGATTTACTCATTCCTACCACATTAGTGTATATATGCATACAAACTAAACAGGTAGTAAGAAATGATGCACAAAATAATAAGAATATGTCAATTTGTTGGTTAAGTGTTTGTCAACAATATTTATACATGTTTGGGACAGTAAAATAAATAATGAGAAATCAAAATGGGCCCTAACCATAAAAATTCACAAAAATATGCTCTCAAACGAATCTTATTAAAGAGTAAACTATTCCTGGTTTTTTGTAGACTTCCAAACACTTTCAACAATTTAATATACACCCCTCACCCCACACATCAGACCAAATAATATCTCTTTTCCTAACAGTTGACTGATTGTCTTTTATTCAAGTAATATTGGATAAGCCATAGCTATTTTTGGTGTGTTTTTTCCAATTTTATTTAGGCATATCTTCCTTATCTATGAATCTTTTTTGTTCATTATGGGGTCAAATTGTTGATTATATCCAGCCTAGTGCACAGAGTTCTGCCTAACATCAGATCTGTTGGGGTCACTCCATTTGTGATGTGTGGGGTGTTTTGATAGGTTAGTATACATTCCATCATCACCATGGACACATTGATTCCTTCAACTTTGGCTTTGCTTATGCATTATTTTATTTAGCACACTCCGTTTTTGGCTTGTCTGCTAGTTGCAGGATGGCATGGAGCCCCAGCCCTACATTCTGTGCCATTTCTTTAGCAAAATTTAGTAAATTCTGTAGAGCTCATTAGCAGACTACCATTATCAGATATTAAAACCTCTGGGTATCCAAACTGAGACAAAATTGCAGTAAGGGCATGCACGATTGCCACAGAAGGGGTTGACTGCATTGAGCATACCTCTAACTATTTACTGTCAGCATCAACTAAAAGTAAGTAACTCATCCCATCTGCAGGTCCAAGGAAGTTGATGTGGACTCTATTCCACAGTGCTGCCTGTCACTTCTAGGACTCAGACAACTTTTCAGAGGTGATTGTTCCACCAGTACCTGACAATCACATGTATATTTCACAAATTGGTCCAAGATATTGGATTCTTCCATTGTAGCCCAATTTGCAATACTTTCCCCCTCAGATTTGGATGCCTGATAAAATAAGTGTCTTTCCATAAATACAGATCTTTGGTGAATAATGAGGTTACAGTAACGCATTATTCTCCTTATATGTCTTATCTTTAGGCTTATTGGAGTCACACGAGCCAATTAATAATTTGTTTGCGACCTGATATAATAATGAATTAAATAGCCAAGCTATTATATTTGTTAATCACGGCTATAGCCGTCCACTTCTAAATATCATATATTTAATCCATCATGAATGTGCATTCTGATGATTGTCATTGTACTATTGGCAGCATAAAGCTCTCCTTAGTTGAAGGTGGCTGTGTTATCTGATAGCTCGTGATCTTAATTGATCACTCACATGTAGTTGACAGTTTCTGTACTTCCCTCACAGACTCTGCCTTAACCATTTGAGTGCCAACGTCGCTCAGAGCGATGCACGAAATATCTGCTAAACTTGCCAGCGTCGCTCACAGCGATCCCATGTTTTTGAGCTCTTAGTTTAGTATTGAGTCAACAGATAGGGTAGATTTTATTTCCACTGCATTCTCATATGTTCAAGCTACTTTTATTTGTCTTTGCGATATATCGAACCTGAAAATTATGTTATAACTTTTTACTTTATGAATTTTATCTTTGGCCTTGTTTGTAAACATGGCTACTAAGAGGAAAGCTGTGATTCGAGACACAGAAATACTTGCAATATTTATTGAGAGCTCAACCCAGAGTGATCAATTTGTTTGTGATTCTGAAAGTAGTGATTCTGAATTTGTAAATAATGAAACTGAACAGGAATTTTATTCTAATGAAAGTGAAAGATCGGAACATGTAGGAGTGACAGCTGTCTGTCATTGATAACACGAGTATGAATACTAGTTATTTTCTAAAGGGATGAAATAAATCTTGAAGATCAGGATAATCCACCCCAACCTCTTCATATTTATGCAAAAGTACCAGGTTTGAAGTCCTCTTACCGTCCCCTTCTGATTACAACCCAATTATTTATTTTAGACTTTATTTTACTATAACCCTGCTACAGTTGATGGTCACTGAAACAGCTGCTATGCATAATCCGATTTTAGCATAAAATCTAAAGTTAGTTTTTTTTGTAAATTTTGTCATTTACTCAGTTTTTTATGTTCTTTTCAGTGATTTATTCTATTTCCTAAAGGGATGAAATAAATTTTGAAGATCAGGATAATCCACCCCAACCTCTTCATATTTATGCAAAAGTACCAGGTTTGAAGTTCTCTCACCGTCCCCTTCTGATTCCAACCCAATTATTTATTCTAGACTTTATTTTACTATAACCCTGCTAAAGTTGATGGGCACTGAAACAGTTGCTATGCATAACCCAATTTTAGCGTAAAATCTAAAGTTAGTTTTTTTTGTAAACTCTGTTATTTACTCAGTTTTTTATGTTCTTTTCAGTGATTTATTCTATTTAGAGCTATTTAAATTTTCAATGCTTAAAAATTAATGTTAAATAAAACAGTAATTTTTTTTTAAATATCTTGGCTAGTGATTTTTTTATTATATTTAAAAATTAAAAAAGTATATGTATAATTATATCATCGGAGCTAGTTTATGTAAAAATTTGAATGCAAGAAGTTCAAAGACTAATGAGTTATTAAAATTTAAACAAACTCCTGCAGTTTTCAGGAAAATAGCTTGGCACTTTTAGCACATTTTTTTGTCATTTCTCTTGGCACTCAAAGGGTTAAGAAGAAGATGATGGTTCATCTCCTAACTGATTGTGAAGATGAAATTGATAGGAATGACTTCAACGAAGACGATAGACCGTCTTCCTGATGATGGATGCTCCGTCTTCTCTTCCTTCTTGTAAAGGGGGGAGAACTGTAACATTTGTAACATGTTACATCATATACTGCATTCCTACCGTGAATGCAGTATACCTCCCATATTAAGCTTCACGCAAAGATTTTCCTTACGAGTCATACTACCCACTCTGTATGAAACCTCAATATTAATAAACTTCCTGCAATAGTAAGCTTCTCTGTTGTAGTCCAATTTAGATTAAGTCTATATCGAGAACAATATCAAACAAGAATAAACTCCTCGCAGTCACAAACTGTTCATGTACTTGTACCCATTGTAAAATAATGTTAAAATTGTAGGTGTATTTTCATAATCATTAGTTCCTATTTAAAATAACAAAACAAATATGTTAAATAGTAAATAGGAAAGCATTTTGAGATACCTATTTATTTTGTTTCTCACGTATCAAAATAATATTTATGTAGTTTACAATGGGGTTAAACTTAGGGTTGACATCAATACTTTAATGGAATAGACTAGCCTATAGCCGGCGTATTTTATAAGTTATAATGCTACATCATAGTCTATAATAATAAAAGGAAGTGTTTGGCTGTGTGTGTTTGTTTGTGTGCGATGTCCAGCCAAATCGACGGCACGCAGAGATTTGAAATTTTTAACATAGGGGGTCCGAATGCACCTCAAAGCAGGATTTTTAAATTTGCTTTTTAATTAGGCTATTTTAAACAAGCACCTGGGGGGGAGGGGGGTGCTTATATAATTCTTATACCACAGTGGGTCACGGGCAACACCGTGCGGGATTGCTAGTAATTCATAAAAGAAAGCTTGCTAACTTTTAAGATAAATAGAGTGTAGGGTATATAATACATTGAATAATTGCTTCAATAAACTGTACATAATTTTATCCATATGTATGGGCCCTGTATGATTAATTAAAATTTTTAACTGATTTAACTTTTATTAACAGACAGAACCCCCTTTCAAGGGAAGAATGATAAGGCAGGATTCACAAACAAACGGTCCGCGAGACATAGCTAACCGGCCATTTGTTCATAATGTGACTTGCTGAAGGTGTCTGAGGCCGTGAAAGATAATTTTAAAATATGTGTTTATTAGTGTTTTATCTAAACAATTCCTTCTTCAGCAGGCATGTCAGTAGCCATCAAACATTTCAGGGCTGGTTCGGGAGAAACATTCTCCAACTGCTGGAGGCTAAAAAAATATATGGTTAATAAACAAACACCTTTAAAATCTATCTGTAATGATTTTACCGTTACAGCCAGGGGTGGGGGTCCAGAGATGAAACCCTCCCCATCCTTAACTATTTGATCCCTCTCATTCCTATTTAACTTACTAACCAACTCATTTACTGCATGTACTCTTCCCTCTGTCAATATTTGGCCATAGGCTACCCAGCTTTGTTGTTTGACCACTAAACAGAATAAACCCATGTTTATTGTGTTTGTTATCTTTTGGGGAAGGGGGGGGTTTGAACTGCTCCCCCCCTCAAAAAAACTGGCTATGTCCTTGTTAACAGGTAAATATGACTAACCCTACTTCTTTAAACCATGATTTACAACTGTAAAAGTGTTTATGTAGGCCTAATTTTTTGTTATTTTACAGGTTATCAATCCAACTTTCCCTCTAGCTACAACTATCAGAACTAAGTCAACCCCCTTGAATGGAATTTATACATGTGGAATGTTGGTATCATCGGGCATTGGATTAAAAAGACATTAGTGGTTTTTTTCAAGAAAATTATTTGTGCCCTATATATTTTATATTTAATTTTGATTCTGTTGCATTGAACACATACAATTTGAAAGTAATTTATTAATAAGCTTAATTTTTCAGTTTTTTTTATTTCCATGCAAACACTTTGGGAAATTATTGAAATTGTAAAAATATATTTGTTTTTAAGAACTTAAAAATTGCTTCAGTGATCTGGTTGCTATGGATAATGCAGCTATACATGTTTTCTGGTAGCTCAGGAAAGCATAGACTACATGTTTTCTGGTAGCTCAGCAAAGCATAGACACAATTTTGTGAAAATACCCCTTGACACTATCTGCAGGATAATATTGTGTACAATTTTGTCCTATATACTTATATACTTTTTTGAAATTGTATTTGGTGACTTAAATAACGCGTTAGATCAAATTTTTGAGTTAGTTTATATGATAATTAGTCAAATCTATTGTTTGACCCAGTAGCAACCAAATCTTTTATTTGATTCTTAAAATGGTGTAGAGGTAATTATTCTACCACTAAAAAAATGTGATGCCTCCAAAGGCTATCAATGTTTTTTAAATAGTTTTTGGGGTTCATTGCAATCTTCTCTCATAACCAAAAAATAACTCTATTTTACAATTTCTTGAGTGCTATGCATCCTACTGCGTGTCTGAACTATCACAAACTTAAAATAAATTGATGTTATAGAAAGTGGTGAATGTAAAACAACCTATATGAAAAAACTTTAAAAGTATATGTGTTAATTGAAAATTATTGTTTATTACTCAGCCCATTTTATTCCCGTTCACATATATCTGCATGGAAAAAAAAATGTAGAATATAAAAAGCATTAAAATTATATTACTGAAAGCTAATATTCTCAATTTTTGTAGCCTTCTAATAAATATGTTGTACTAAGGTGCTTCAGAACCAGGGTGCTCAAACCCCCCCTCCCCCCAGCCGTAATTGCAACATCATCTTTTGATGACATTATTCAAACCGAAATGTTCACAACTGAGCTAAGCTTGCAGCAATATACTTGTATCATCTAGGCCCTAGGGATGAATTACACAACCTCGGACCTGAGTGATATACTTGTATCATCTGGGACCTAGGGCATGAATTACACAACCTCGGACCTGAGCGATTACTTGTATCATCTGGGCCCTAGGGAATGAATTACACAACCTCGGACCTGAGTGATATACTTGTATCATCTGGGACCTAGGGCATGAATTACACAACCTCGGACCTGAGTGATATACTTGTATCATCTGGGCCCTAGGGAATGAATTATACAACCTCGGACCTGAGTGATATACTTGTATCATCTGGGCCCTAGGGGATGAATTACACAACCTTGGACCTGAGCAATTACTTGTATCATCTGGGCCCTAGGGAATGAATTACACAACCTCGGACCTGAGTGATATACTTGTATCATCTGGGCCCTAGGGATGAATTACACAACCTTCGGACCTGAGCAATTACTTGTATCATCTGGGCCCTAGGGGATGAATTACACAACCTCGGACCTGAGTGATATACTTGTATCATCTAGGCCCTAGGGATGAATTACACAACCTCGGACCTGAGCGATATACTTGTATCATCTGGGCCCTAGGGGATGAATTACACAACCTCGGACCTGAGTGATATACTTGTGCAGTTAAATATATCATCTAGGGTCGGCCTTGGATCATTTTAGAGATTAGTTATGTAAATAATTGTAAATTACATATTACCTCATCAAATTATTTAGCTTTAATAAAAATATCAGAATGATAAATCCAAACGGGTAATACTTATTTTCACTTTTAACACAGATCAGAAAGAATTGATAAATTTAACAATTGAATAGAAAGTAAAATTTGTAAATAAAGTAAAGGTTGCTTTCTAAATCACAATTTAAAATTTTATTTCAGGCCTATCTTTATCTACCCTAGTGCATGTAAAGAGCCTAAAAGTGTACACAATGTTTATATTGCATGCAGCTTATGTATTTATTAATCAGTGGCAGATCGTGATTTGATTTCATGGGAGGGCACAACATTTAAAATATAAATAATGATAAAAATATAAACTCGCCTGTTATTTATATTTTGTAATGAAAGTCCATCCTCCTTTCCTTGATATCTGAAAATGTGTCAATCACTTTGTTGTCAACATTAGAAATTGAAGTAATATATTTATTTTCGACCCAAAGAACTGCTAAAGCATTTAGTCTTATTTTCATTAATTGTACTCCTTAAGAAAGTCTTAACCCATTTTAGGGTAGACAAACACCTTTCACATTCACTTGTTGACATAATGTAGTGCGAATAATGTTCAAAACATTCAGATAAAATCACATGTATGCTATTTTGTGAAATAAACACTAATAAAGAAGCATCCACACTGTAACTTCTTTCATTCGCAACAACTCGAACATACTGAAGGGAACACGCCAACTTGTGCCCGGCTTAGGCTTGCGTACATCATTTATCAAAGCCTCCCCGATACTTCCCCAATGGCGCCATGAGCTTGGGGCAGATTCAATGATTCTCTGATCTGCAAGAGTTTTGCTTGAAAGTTGTCGCTCAGCAATTTTAAATGTCATAATTTTAATAAAAACTAGAAAAAGTTATTTTGATTTTAATATTTCCCTTGTTTAATAACTTATATATTAAAACTTATAGTTGATTGGATGTAAGTGTTTTTTGGGTGGGAGGGTACGTGCCCTTGTGCTCTTTATGACAAGCCGCCACTGGTATTTATGTATAGTACTCAACCCGAAGGTTTGTTAGATCCTCAACAGCTACACCCGTCAGCTGTTATAGAAAGCCTAGGCAGCACTGAAGGGGCGAACTAGGCAAATGAGGTAAGTTGCTCCCCGTTGCATGCAACATTTAATACTCAATTTGTAAAATAGTCTATTCATTGCCACTTCATCATGTAATGATTTTCTTTATAGTGTATGCTTTTAACTTTGTATGTCTAACATAGAGGTATAGACTTCAACTTAACAATATAGCTAACTTTGTACTTTGTGCACATTTATATTTATTGAAAACATTTTTCTCCATTGTAAAATACATTATAACAGGTGTTTCAAATTCACTAAAATATGTGTTCTTTTATAAAAACCAGAAACTGCTTTTCTGAGGTTATTAATTTGTTTCAATACCTTCAAATATCATATATTTAATATAATAATGAATTATTATTATTATTATTAGCACCGCGTCTTACTACCCGTTTGGGTTATACGCACTTACGCTAATGTGCAATGGTAGGGTGATTGTGAGATGAAATGGAGGACCTACAGTTTAACGTGGGATCCGAACCACGGTGGTAGGCCTGGCATTCCTCACATTCACAAGTTGTGATTAATACACATCTTGTCAGAGGTGAAGGAAGGGTTTGGCAATCAGATAAATCTGTGCCGGGACCAAGGATTGAACCCCGGACCCTCAGCACAGAAGTCTGACACCTTACCCCTATACCACCAGGTCACCGTATGTTAATGAAATTATATGAGAAGTTATCTAGTGAGAAAATTTCTAAAACAAATTTAATATTTCAAGGAGGGGTTTATTTTCATATTAATTTTTTGTTACCTTTATTTTAATTTTTTTAGCTAATGCACACATCTAACCTAATTACACTGCTTCTCTAAAAATGGGTAAAATTGTCATTATTGTCTTATTTGTTGGTGATGAGGCAGTGGTCCGAATTTCGTACAGGTATACTTAGATCGGACTTTTACTAAATAGTTTAAGCCACTATCCACATAAATGCAGGTACACTTCCTCCAACTTGTACCTTGCTGATATCGACCTTGAATATATGAATAGCTTGTAGGAGCAAAATATGTGTAGAAAGATTACTAAGTAAAACAAATGTCTATGATGTACATATTCAAATATAACTTTTTTTTTTTAGTACGTTGGCTTCAACTTTACTGTAAGAGATGTGTTTATCCGGGCGAGGGGAAAACTACTCGAAATAACTTTTAAAATAGTTTAATTTAACCCCTTAACGTACTTAGCCGAGCAGTGCTCGTCACAGCATGATATGCAACACCAATACAATGACGAGCAAGGCTCTCACTTGGTGTTATTGCTTATATCACATAGAGGGAAGGAGCGGTATGAATAAAACTTGGCTCTTTTATTTAATATATTTCAAGTCAAGATTTTTTTCTATGATTATTAGGTGCTTACTTTAGCTGCAGTGAAGATATAAAATTAATTTAATTAGTAGATGATTTATTTGTGAAGTTTCACGGGCCTCAACGCCACTATGTTCGGGTTTACCAGTGTCCTAAAGTCAAATAAATCTTATATTGAAGGTGTGTGCAACCATAAACATGTTAACGAATAAATTAAATACAAAAAATTTTTTGGTGAAAAGTAGTTGGTGGGAGATATAACCCCCCCCCCCCCCCC